>PVHP010016686.1:0-35522 GCA_004024765.1 Zapus hudsonius
CTGGCCTCTGCCTCCCAAATTCTGGGATTAGCAGAATACACACCCACACCTAGCCTATAGACATGGAAATGAAGGCCTGGGGTTTGAACCCTGCCATCATGGAGCTTCCCCTTGAGTTTGTTAACCAAAATAAGCTCTTTCCTTCATAAACTGCTTTTGGTTGGGTTCTCTGTGACAGCAATGAGAAAGCTGACTACAATAATGGTCGATAGTAATGATATTAATATAAATAACAGCTACTTTTTACTTAAAGTTTACCGAGCAGTTTATATGCATTCCCTCATGTAACCTTCGAAATCACCCTGAGTTAGTAACTTCACAGAAAAGATCAATCTGAGAGAAGTTAAAAATAGGCAGTCCTCATTTCAATGGTAGTGTGGACTGCAAAAGTAGCCAGAAATACCAAAGTCATGCAAAGTAATCTTCAACATCAATGACAAACAATAATATTATTCTATGACCTTTATTTTTTTTCTTAGAGCATTAAAAATTATTGTTAGGCATAAACACGAAGATGCAAATAGTAAAATTAACATTTATCGAGCATACTACCTTTTAAGAGAATTAAATTGCTCTTTGTCTTTTCCAAAAAGTCTCAATAGTAGTTTATTCAGTGACTGAATTCCTCCTATCACTTAACTGATGCTACAGAGTGAGAATCTTTCCATGTCGTGAAAACTGTCACACTCTATCTTTACCACTTCTTCTAACATTTCTTCATTTTCTCATTGAGAGTAAAATAACCCCAAAAATTTATTGATTGATTTTTTGCACTTCCTCTGGGACATTATTATAGTTATTGCAACCACTTTTTTCACTTCGTTGTGCTCATCTGCCTTCATGAAATCTTCCAGACCTCGCATTTAGAGTCTCTCTCCAGTAGCAGCAGTGACCACATTCCCATGGTCATCTCTCTTTTTTAAAAAAATCTTTATTCTCCAAAATTAGATACATTGCATGAGCAAATATTGTGTTGGTATTCTCATTTTCCTCCTCCCTGTTCCCAATCCACTGGGTATCCTCAGTCATCTCATGTTGCTGGGATAAAATGCCTGAGCTAAAGCAGCTAATGGAAGGAAACTGTTTTGGCTGACTTTCTCAAGGGAAGCTTCATGATGGCAGAGAAAAGCATGTGTGAGCAGGAGCTGGACATCCCCTCCTCCCACAGCAGGCAGAAACAGCAGAGATAGAGAACGAACGCTAAGCTCTGGCAAAGGGGAGAACACACCTCTTCTAGCAAGGCTCCACCTCCCAAATTGTCACCAGCTGGGGACCAAGCATTAAAAACACATGAGTTAATGGTGGATATGATTCAAACCACCAATTCTTAACTTGGTATATCCAACTTGAATTTCACCTCTAGCACTCCCTTATTTTGTTTAATTTCTCCTATTCAGTCTTCATTGGCTAATTTTTCTCATTGAATTATCCAGTTTGGGAAGATGTCACCATGTTTATTATTTGAGACTGAGATGAAATGTAAGTGTATAACTATACTCTCCCTGAACTGGGTAATACACACATGGTACCAATCACAACAATCTTTCAAACACATGACATGATTGGTTACTGAACATGATGCCCATGAGTTCTTTGTATCATTATTTTTAACTTAGGAGTTGGCAATGAAGTTTGTACTTTATCAAATTATTTACAGTTAATATATGTCATAACTAAAATTTGAGACTTTAATTATATACCAGATTGTGACATCTGTCCTATGTCCCAGAACTGTCTCAAGCAAGACTGCCTGCAATTTTTTTTTATGTTGAGCAGTCAGCAGAGGCAAGGCCAAAAACTGACTTCAACTCTGCTTCCATTCTAAAGTTGTGCTTAGATTATTCTTTGCAATTAACAATAGGCAATTTCTTTTATCTGGAGGAGATATGGGTAGAGGGAAAATTGGTGTAGATGTAGCTGGAGGAAGACAGATGCAGTGAATGAGAGGGAAGGAGAAATACAGGACGGGAAGACAAATAGCAATAGAATATCAGAAAAAGGGAAGAGGAAAAAAAAGTGAAAAACAATAACAAACAAGAGTGATAAAAAGAGAGGAAGAACGAGGAAGAGATGAAAACAGAGTTCAGTTTCCCAAAATAGCAACTTAATGCTCAGTGTAAAATATTAGTGTTGCTATTTAGAAATTGTTCCATGTCTTCCTTCCTTACATAAATTCTGATTTCCTTTACCAAAATGGTTCTGTTTTTCTTTTTTTTCTTCAAACTACCTAGCCCAACAATGCATATTGAATAAGCTTCAAAATTACAACACTGCCAGTGGGGCATTTTTAAATGATTTTGTGTTCTTTAATAATTGATATAAGAATAAAATTGCATAGAGTAAAATAATCACTCACTCTCGTTAAAATAAATTTCACATGATTAAAGAGGCAAAAGGAAGTTCTAATCAAATCAGTAGAACAAAGGATTACAAAAAATTATGACTATTTTCAGAGGAGTGGAAATCTATAAAAAATCAACAGATTCAACTGCATAAATATTTAAAGCCAACATAAAATAAAATATTAAAAGAATTAAAATAAAATGATGAGAATATTTGCAGCAAATTTGAAGGCTCATAGAACTTGATGGGACTGTGGACCTAGAGAATAAATAAGCAAAAGATAAGCTAAGATAACTCATATAGTAATCAATAGTTACTAAAAAATATTTAAGAAAATGCACTCTGAGATTACTAAAATACTAATAGGAATAGGATATCACTTTAAATTCAACCTTACCAAATATTTTTGAATTAATATCTTTGACTCTGGTCAAAATATTTTAAAACTATCATTTGACACACTGACAAAAGCAATTGAACTTTTTCAAGCCTATTTAACAAGTAACATTGCAATATCTTTTATTAGATTTTAAAAGCTCATATAATTCTACTAAGGAAACATGCATAACAATATCCTAAGGAATGAATAAAATATGTAGATTTCTGCAATATTAGTCATAAAGAAAAATAGAAGTATATAAAATACTATGCAACATAATATTATGAACAAAGATTAAAAATAAGAAAGTATTTACAATAAAAAATTAAAATTCAAAATTATTCTAAACATTCAAATACACATAGCATTCTAGATTTATAGGTACAGATTATATAACCAGCCAGCCAAGATGTGTCCACTAGTGCAATAGTAGTTTGACTGATTAGATCTGAGACCTGCTCCATGGGAGAGGATATATGATACTAAAAACTTGCCCAAAAATCTATGGTTGTGAAAGTCATAGACTATAGGAGAGAAGTCACTCCTATTGATTGCCCTCGGATATTTATATTATGTGTAACCTCATATATTAGGTTGAGTGTGTCCTTTGTCAGAAAAGCTTCTTTTATTGGATGGTGGTGACTACTACTGGGTAGACTCGAAGCTCATCAAAGTGCCGAGAAGAAGTGAAGGTTGAGTGCTCAGCACTAACTGAGAAACCTAAAATATGCCTGCCAAGACTCAGGGATCATTGCAGAAGAGCAGATGGGAAAAATGTAAGAGCCAATGGTTAGGAAGGAACACAGGGACGTTATGTTTTGACATACAGTGAAAATTACATTTTGACCTCATAGTGGCTGCTGCTACCTCCATAAAGCCTCCACAAAGAATGAGCTCATCAACACTTCTTCTGGAAGAAAAGGAGTTCCATGAAGGAGCATGGGCCAGGTGGGGAACAAAAGAAGATAATGGAAGGGAATTATGATAAAATTACATTTCATTTCTAAATTTCATGCAGAAAATTTGTTAACAAAAATGCAAAAAAAATGGGCTGATGAAATAAAGAAAATACAAATGTCTAATAAACGTGAAATAATGTTCACTTTCATTAGTCATAAGAGAAATGCAAACCAAAGCCAGGCATGGTGATGCACATCTTTAATCCCAGCCCTCAGAAGGCAGAAGTAGGAGGATTGCCATGAGTTTGAGGCCACCCCAAGACTACATAGTGAATTCCTAGTCGGCCTAGGCTAGAGCAAGACCCCACCTTTAAAAACCGAAAATTAAAGAAATGCAAATCGATGCTATATTTTGATTCTCTTCCATCCAGTCAGAATGTCTATCAATAAGAAGACAAACCATAAGAACCACTGGCAGGGATGAGAAGAAAAGGAGGGAACTCTTATACTCATGCACTGCTTGTGGGAATGTAACTAGTTCAGCCTCTATGAAAATCAGTATGGAGATGCTCTTGAAGAGTAAATGTAGATACATCCTATGATTCAGCTATATGACTCTTGGGTATTTACCCAAAAGATTCCAAGTCAATATATTACATCAATGTTCACTGCAGCACTATTTACAATACCTAAGTTATGGAACCAGCCGTGGTATCCAAAACAGAGGATTAAATAAAGAAAATTTGGTTTATATACATGATGAAATTTTTCAGCCATAAACAATGATGTGTCATTTAAAGGAAAAATGACGGAATTGGAGATAATCATGTTATGTTAATTAAACCAGGCTCAGAAAGATGAGCATCATATATTTTCTGTCATTTGCAGTGTTTAGATTTTATATAGTCACATAAAATATATATGTATATGTAAACTGAAAGTGAACCACACATTGCACATTCATGTTGATTTCTGCCTGATTAACATTAGAAAGAGAATAGAACCAGCCTATATGTCCACCAACAGACGAAGGAATAATTAAAATATGGTGAATATACACAGCAGAATTTTATTCAGCTATGAAGAAAAATGAAATTTTCAGGAAAAGGTCAGATCTGGAAACTATTAGACTAAGAACAAGAAAGGCTAATATTGCATGTTTCCTCCCATCTGCAGACTAGAGTTTAATGTTTATCTACACATATCTAAGCGGGAGTGAGTGCGGGTAGTTCATTTCTGGAACTAGAAATGAGACCCTCAGAAGGGGAAAGAGGTGTTGAGAGAAGTTGGGAGGGCAACAGAACACATGCAACGTGAAAGCAAATGGGGTATTGCTGGGAGTGGAAGGGGAAAAGTGGGAAGAAGGAAAAAAATAAAGGGAAAGCAAAATGGACAAAATCCTCATTGTGTTTGAGCATGCCATAATGTAACCTATCACTTGCAATACGCTAATCTAAAAAGCTGGTAACGAGGCCCTAGAATATTTTTAAAGAAAGAGAATCGAAAGAAAGAAGAGAAATTGTTTAGGGGAGCAAAGTGGTCAAGTGGGAGGGAAGAAGAGCACAAAAAGGAAGGATGGAGAAAGGGGGTTTGGGCAACTATGTGCTAATGCTATCATGCAATATATAACCTTACAATTAAAAATATGTAAATAAATAAGATGTTCCTCAAGGTGAATATGTGGCCATAGCTGTTGCGGTCATCATTCTAGTTGCTGCACAGAAAGAACCCAAACAAAAGTGGCTTGTAGAGGAATGGGTTTATTAGGCTTACGGACTCGAGGGGAGACTCCATCCTGGCAGGGAAAACGATGGCATGAGCAGAGGGGTGGACATCACCTCCGCCACAGCACTGCAAACAGCAGCAGGAACGTGGCAAGGGGAAGCTGGCTTATAACCCCAAAAGCCCGCCCCCAACAACACAGCTCCATCGAGGTTGTAAAATCCAAACTGCCATCAGCTGAGGATCAATCTATCAGAACACATTCATTTGTTTGTGGGGGACACCTGGATCAAACCATGACAATAGCATACAAGCCACTATAAAATGGTTTCTTTTCCTCAAACTTGGCAAAGAAAGCCAGTGGTCAAAAGACCTGAACCTACATTGGAACACTGACCTGCAGGAGGCTCTGTCGTAGACGCTTCTCCAAAGGGCCTGATATCAACATACCCCCAATCATCTTACTCACACAGCTCCAGGGAGCCTTGTAAAACCTCAACTCTAGGCCTGTCATCACTGACAGTCATTTCAAATGGATTTTTTTTCCATTGTGCATCAAATTAAACTCTGTTAGTAATAACCAATCAAATGAGTTCCTCTGGATAATCATATAAGTACCAAATAAAAGTGTTTATTTAGCTTGATGTTGCAATACCCACATCACCCACTCCCTTGCTGGCTTAGTAATTAATGACAATGAACTGCATGGAGCTACCACATAAAAATATTGTGAGACAAGTTATGTTTGCAATCAATTGTTTTTATTATCCCCGGAGTCAGAGAGTTCCGTGTTATTAATGCCAATATATTTTCATCAGTTGAATCAATGGGAATATGTTACAATGAATGTTAATGCTCAGTCTTGAGAATAATAGAAACACCGACAGATTAAAAAATGACTGGAGTTTCCTTCTGTTCTTATCCAAGTCATTATGGAAGCTATAAGTTGTTAGCAAGCAGCTCTTCCCTCCCATCACTGCCTTCCTGCTTCCCGACACGTCACAGGCTCTGTATGGCTGCTGCTGCAGCCTGGGAAGTTTTGCTTGGAGAAGGAAGGCTGAGCTCTGTCAGGCAGGGTCTGGAAAGGTGCTGGCCTGCTACTGCAGGAGGGGGACAGAGAGCAGCTCATCCTGCTCCAGGAGAGGACAGTCTCCTTCCAAGAGTAGATTTCTTCCTGGGAAATGGCTCAGTTGCAAGCACAGCCAAGCTGCAGAAACTTGGAATGTGGGCTGCCCAGTTGGACACATACACAAAACCTCTGTCGTGGTGAGGATTGCAAAGGATGCTTAATGGGCCCATGGAAACAGTGACTAGCTCGGTCCCAGAGAAAATTTCTCAAAGCAGGTGAAGAATAGCTGGAGACGATAAGAAGGAAGCATTAGCGGGAAGTGTTGGAGGCAGGATAGGTCCCAGGGAGAAACGACACAGTGTAAATCATGCAGCAGGAGATGAAACAGACAGATCCTGTTCCCACATGGATAGTAGCTAAGAGCATGTAGGGGAGGCAAATCACACGTAAATGTTTAAGAAGTGCTGTGATAAAAAGAAATCCGAGTGGGGGAGAAGACAAGGCAGACATTTAAATAAAATGTTCTGGAAGATGGCTCTGAGAAGGTGGCATTTGAAAAACAAAATCGAATGAGTAAAGCTAGGGGGAAAGACATGTGAGTTGGGTTAGTAATTAATGGAAATTAATGTATGGAATTTCCACCTTAAAATATTTGGGGTGAAGAGAATTCCAGGATGAGGGAACACAAAGTACTGTTCTAAGACAGTGCCATGCTCAGTGTGTTAAAGAATTAGCAGGAAGACCAAAATGACAGACATGGAGGCGGGAGTTTATTTGCGATATGGATTAGGCATGATCCTATAGACATTGCTAAAGAGGTTTAACTTCCTTTTGTGACAATGTCGTATATCTCTACAAAGCATTTTGATCCCCGCTTACCCTCTCTCTTCCTTTTTCCTCTCCCACTAAAAAGCTTCTTCCCATTAGATCCCCATCTGACTTCCATGACTGTTTTCTTTAACCCATTGATTTAAATTAGGATTGTTCCCTAATCATAGGTGGGAGATCATTTACTGGAGAACGGGCAATCTTCCAGGGCTACACCACTAAGGCATGACTCCCCAGTCTCCCAGCATTCACTATTTACTCTGGAAGCTGTGGGTCCCATGGACAGGAAACCCCATCCACTGAGTCGTGTAGATCTGACAAGTCTGGAAGACAGCATTCTGCAGCCCCGCTTCTCATGCTCCTGCTCTGACATTCTTTCTCTCTCCTCTTTGGTGAATTTCTCTGAGCCTTGGAGGGTGTGGTTTAGAAGTCATGTTTAGGGCTGAGAACAAACTATTTATATTTATATTTTAAGTTGGCTTGCCAAGTGCTGGGTTTCCATATGGCTTATTCACTTGTCCTTAGGTAAGGTTCATTTTCCCATCATCCCCATCTCTCCCTTCTCCTCTGTTGTAGTCAACTTACTCTGTTGCTGTGCAGAAAGAACCCAAACAAAAGCGGCTTGTGGAGGAATGGGTTTATTTGGCTTACAGACTCGAGGGGAGACTCCATCCTGGCAGGAAAAACGATGACATGAGCCAAGGGGTGGACATCACCTCCGCCACAGCCCTGAAAACAATGGCAGGAAGGTGTGCCAAACACTGGCAAGGGGAAGCTGGTTTATGACCCCCATAAGCCCGCCCCCAACAACATGGCTCCAGCGAGGTTGTAAAACCCAAATTGCCATCAGCTGAGGATCGATCAATCAGAACACATTCACTTGTTTGTGGGGGACACCTGGATCAAACCATGACATCCTCCCATTGCGATCCCTGCTTGAACCCCACAACTCTGGTACTCACCTCTGCCTTGGTGTCCCATCTGTTCAGCTATTCTCTTGCAGAACCCCACACCCGTACCATTTTCTAAATTTCTGGCCACTGCAGTCATCCTTATACCCACTAATAAAGAAATCTAAAGCTGGAATCTGTACATGAAAGAAAGGATGCAGCATTTGGGTCCCCAGGCCTGGGTTACCTCACTCAGTATGATCCTTTCTAATTCCATCCCTATTTTTATTTATAGCTACATACAATTCCATTGTGTATATGTAGCATATCATCATAATCTATTTATGAATTTAGGGGAATCTAGGCTGGTTCCTTATCCCAGCTACTGTGAACAGAGCAGCAATAAACATGGCTAAGCAAGTATTTCTGAAGTACAGTATAGAGTCTATACTATACTATACTATACTTGGGTAGTATACTAGTCTATACTAGGGTAGATGCCTAGGAGTGCTATAACTGGGATCATATCTACAGCTGATAAAAATGGTTTTATTAAAGGTTGTATTAGAGCTGGAGAGATTTCTCTGTGGTTAAGGTGCTTACCTACGAAGTCTAACGACACTGGTGAGATTCCCCAGTACCCACATAAAAACATATGCACAAAGTGGTACCTGTATCTGGCATGCCCATGCTCATCCTCTCTCTCTCTCTCTCTCTCTCCTCTCTTTCCTCACAAATAAATAAATTTTTAAAATATTAAGAAGGATTTTTTAAAAAGATTGCTTTAGCTGCTGTATGGGGAAGCATGAATAGGGGTGTGGATCATACATGAAAACAAGCAGACATGCTTGGAGTCATGTGCATTATTTTAAGCCAGAAGATATAGATGGCAATGTGGAAATGTTACGGGTGGGACTCAGGGTTATATTAAAAGTGCAAATGGAAGAATTTACTGAGAATTAAAAATGCAATACGAACGCAAAGATGATAATGACAACATTAAAGCCTGAAACCTACATGACGGAGTGATAGTGAAAACACTTCCCAAGATGAGCACTGAAAAAGAGTCGGGAATAGAGAGACAACTGAGAGCCATGAGCTCAGTTTTAAGCTAAGTGAGGCAGGCAATGTTAACTGGACTTGGAGAACTCAAATGCTTTTTAGGGTACAAACTTAGAGTTCAGGGGGAAGGAAGGTCAAGGTTATAAGCATACATTGGGAAGCCACTAGACTAAAGACAATATTTAGGTAAATGTCTGGGTGTCTTTACTTAGGAGGTAAGAACAGATAAGAAAGGCACGTGAGGACTGAGCCCTAGCGCACTTCTACCACACCTCAAGACTGGGAAAAGGAAGGGGCTTCCACAGAGACACATGAAAAGGAGCGACCAATCATGCAGGAAGACAACCAGATAGCCTGCCCGAGACAGTGAGGAAAGCGCTTCTGAAAGAAGGACATTTGTCAGTCAGCCACGTGGGATTTGGCCATTAGATTTATCACAGGGACTCATTATAATGTGGTGGAAACAAAGACTTAGTAGGCTGAAAACCTAGAAAGAAAGGTAGTCAACAGTTAATCTGGACAACTTGGTGAGAAGTTTTGTAATAACGAAGAGAAATGAATAGCTAGAGGGGAGGGGAATGTTACGTCTAAAAAGAAAAAAAGGTTTCCTAAGAAAGAAATAATCACAAAATCTGTTCTTCCTGTCAAGGGAAATTAAGAGAGTGGAGGAAGTAAAGTCCCTGTGTGTGTGTGTGTGTGTGTGTGTGTGTGTGTGTGTGTGTGTGTGTGTGTATTTGGGTGCACATGTGTACACATGCACAACATCAGATGTCATTTCTCAGGTGCTCTCTGCTAATTTTTTTTTTTGAGACAAGTTCTCTCACTGGCCTTGAACTTGCCAAGTAGGCCAGACTGACTGGCCAACCAGCCCTAGGTATCTGCCTGCTCTACCATTTCCTGTGCTGTGATTATAAACCTATGCCACCATACCTGTTTTATTTTTTTACATGGATGCTGTGGGTTGTATTCAGTTCCTCATGCTTAGAAGGAAATCACTTTACTGACTGGGCCATCTCCTCGGTCCCCACCAGTAAGTCCATGAGAAATGAGAGCAGATAGGATCAAGGATATGAAGAGATAAACGGACCCTAGACAGGAGCAAGGCTCCTTCTTCCTCGGCAATGGGAGAGAAGCCCACATGTTCCCACACAGACTCCAGGAGGGCCTAGACCAGCAGGCATAAGTTTGCTAGGTGAGAGGAAAGGGGACGGATGATGGATGAACGAAGCTGTCAGTTATGTCAACTCAACGGAGTTGTGAGGTTCTGCTCTTACACGACAATAATGTGGATTTGAAGAGAATGGAGGATTTTTCCGATGAGCTTGAAATGGGATAACTGTTCAGTCTCCCCTGCGCACAGCACATCACGTGACAGGTGTTATGGCATACATTTTTCATGTATTCATCAATTTAATCCTTATAACAAATCTAGAAGGTAACTACTGTTATTATTCTCATTTCACAAAAATGAAAAGGGAGGCACAGAGAAGATAAGTAACTTTTGCCTAAACTCAAACACCTCTCAACTGGCAGAGCTAAGATTTCAACCAAGGGACAAGAGCCCGTTTTCATACTCCTGTGTTATCCTGTCCTCATCTGTAATCATCTCAAAGTTTGTTTTGTTATGTGTGTGGTGTATGTATGTTCATATATGTGTCTACATGAGCATTATGTATGTGCACATGTGGCTGGCTTTTACATGGGCACAGGGCATCCACACTCAGGTCCTCATGTTTATACAGAAAACCATTTACTGTAAAACATTTTTTAAAATAGTTATAGTCACTTCATATGGTCACTGTTCTACTACACAATTTTTTATGTGTGGTAGAGTCTCGCTCTAGCCCAGGATGACCTGGAATTCACTATGTACTCTCAGGCTGGCCTTGAAATCATGGCAATCCTCCTCCCTCTGCCTCCAGAGTGCTGGGATTAAAGGTGCGTGCCACCACTCCTGGTTTACTACACAAATATTTTAAGGCTTATACAGTATATTTTCTTGAATTAAGTTTGATCTAAAGCTACAGCTGTACATACTTGAGTTTGGTCTAAGTGTTTCTCCATACACAGTGATCTCTTACCTAACTGTATGTGTAAGTTACACATTGGAATCTTAACCAATCATAGCAGCTGAGCATCAGCCAACTGCAGGCAGCCAATTAACCTTCATCCAAGCTCTCACCCAGAGATATGCCTCGCTCCAAGTTTCTGTTTGCCACTTCTTTTCATCTGGGTACACATACAACCTACCCATGAGATGAGGCAGCTCACTCTGAACCATTTCTGTTCAGGATTGAGGCTTATTCAACAGTAACATTAAAATCCAGTTGAGATTTGACACACTGGATTTGCTGTAGTTTTCTCTCTTAACAATTGTGGCTGGGAGATTGGCAATTCCAGATGGGGAAAGCATACCAGGATGTGTGATAATCTAGCTTCCCCAGATGTTTGATCAGGTTGGCCAATGGGTCTGTTCCCTGAGAATCCAACATCTTATCCACAGAGCCTCCCCAACTTTCACGTGTGTCTCTTGAACAGATACTGTCTGAAGTTCCCACAATGAAGCTGTCCCTCCAAGCTCCTCTACAGACAATTGTTTGAGCATCCAGACTAGCCATTGGGTACAGCAGGCAAACAAGAGTACAGCATAAAGAGTAGGCAGTCGTCATTGTTCAGGTCTTCCTTTTATTAATATTTTCAGGCCTTTATACAGGTAAGGTAAAACTATATGCTGAGGTATGGCCAATGAGTGAGCAGAAAAGAGTGGAATATACCACTCCCAACCCAATGCAATTAGGAGTCATTCTTCCCTGTTGATCTCTCTTTTTCTTCCTTGACAACTACAAAGATTACTTATTCCAGATGGCATAACTGCTGGATGGAGAAGAACTGTCTAAACTTCATACAAATTTAAGGTGAATGAGGAATACACTTTTCATGGATTAAGCTACTGAAGCATTAGGGATTGTCTGTTGAGGTGGGTATCATTAATTACCTTGGCTTATAAAGCACACACATGACTCTCAGCCATTAACACTGTTCCCAGGGAATAACTACAGTTTCTGACAGAGCAAGTGAGATGAGGAGAAGAAAGGCTGAGCCCAGAAGCCAGGATGGCAGAAAGAGGAGAGAGATTTTTATGAAAGGACATTTTGTTGAAAGGAACAGAAATTGCCTTGAGGCAGCATAAGGAAAAAGAAGAGCTATTTTAAGGCTAGTACTCCCCTATAACATTGAAAAACTGGGAAGAAAATATATTTGAGCTAAACAAGCACAAAATGAAATTCAAAAATCAGAGAAGTCCCCATGTTCTCAAGAACCATGTGGTTTCTCCCCACTGTATTTTCCTGTGGTACTGAAGATTGAACCCAGGGCCTAGTGCACGCTGGACAAGCGAGCACTCTACCACCAAGCTATGTCCCCAGTCCTGTCCGCACTTCTCTCTAGTTCCTTGTCCTCACTTGGACTCATTTCTTCTGTTCACATATGGCCCCTGCTTGGACACACCATTCCTGACTCTACCCGGTCTTCCAAGAATGTCTGTCATCAGCCAACTGGTTTGGTTTCATACTACCTCAACACCAAAGTTCCCAAAAGGAAATTACTTTGGTTCAGTCAAACTGCATGTGGCAGCTGCTGAGTTAGGTAGCGCTTCCTGGGGAGGGTCTGTTCATCCCAGATAAGGACCAATGACCGAATGAAGCAATGACTCCACCCTCGCAGGAGTATTATTGGTTAACTTATCATTGGTTTTACTTATTGGTTAACTAATCAGTATATTGTGTTTATTTACAAGAGCATGTGTGACCCCTAAGTAGCCAAACAGCCACATTGCCAAAATTCTTAACCCAGCTTGGATACTGACTTTCCCATAGCTGCATAAATGAGATCTCCCCTCCAGTTGCCTTTTGATCTTCTATAAACTCCAGAGCCTCCCAAGACTACATGAATTCTGGGGAAGAATCGCATATAGCTGGGAATGGGGTGCAGAAAGGGGTGGTTATAATCTCATATGAGTGCCTCCACCCCTCCTATGATAGAACACCAATCAATAGGTCTGACCTTGTGGAAGATATATTGAGAGTTACCACATCTGCTCTGATTAAGAGCTTTGTGGCTAGGCTATGCCCAGAGGACACTGGTCCACAACAACAGGTGGCCATGTTCTTTCACCAAGTTCAATCAGTCCTGGCCACAGGAACAGGGTCTCATGGCCTCAGAAGTGGTGGTGAGGAGTGGAGGGAAGCTTCTCATCTAGGAGTAGACAAATAACTTAAAACAAGTTTGCTATGGAAAATAATTTCTGGGGGAATTTAAGACAGAATTGCTGGAATATCTATGGGGATAGGGAATGTGTTATGAATTATGTAGAGGAAAAGACAAAATATAAGTACAAAGTAGAAGAATACCAGTCCAGAAAAGGAATAAATTCAGATGTGAACCCAGGGTTATAGTTGGACTCAAGAATTAAGCAGTGGCCAAAGTGCTGATTCATCATGAACACTAAAATGTCATGGAAAAACATAAGGGCAGTTAATTCAGGCTTCCACACATGGTATCCAATATAGGCAGAAAATATCAAATTTGTTCCATTGCCACTAGTCTAAACAGTGACCTCAAGTAGAGTTAAATTTATATTCCTCACCAGAGATTGTGTTTCTGTTGAAGTACGCTTGGAAGTTGTCTAGAGCCATTACAACTCCAAACACACTGACAGCTGCAAGGTCAACCCTGAGTCAGCAAAATTTGAAAACAGCATCATGCCTGACATGGAAATAGTTAGCAACAGCAAAGGGTGTGTTTTTATATACATTTCAAGTCCTTTGGTGTGTCTCTAAGGAAGGCACTTGTGCATCAAAAAGCTGAAGAGTGAACAAAAATATAGAAATGTGTTTTTGAAGAGTTGTTTTTGCAACACTGATTCTATGTTTGCCAGCCCCAGGAATGATTTAGTAAGAGAAAGTGATTCATTATAAAATATATGTTAATAGTAAATCAGTTTAATCTCATCTCCATCAAGCATTTAGGGAATATCAATTTGATGAGGTGCCAAATGATTTGGCTATCTGGGTGTGTGTCTTGGGCTCTACAATAATCAGGAAACAAGTCAATGTCCTGAGCTCAGTGATCATGCTGATAATGATGAGAAACCATTATTCACCCAAGAAAATGATGACAACAAAAATTGCTAGGTTGTAATAGTTACCTACCACTGTCTGGTATTAAAATGTCAACCTCAGATTTATTCAGAAGACTTCTTAGAAGGAAACGAGAGCACTGTGATTGAAAGACTCCTTGGACACAGTCCATAACAATCCTTCAATCAAAGACAAATTTAATGAACGAGGGAAAATAATGTCATTTCTGGAGTGGTAAAATACTCTGTCTCTTTAATCCTCAAATTAATGAGTAGTAAATGCAGATCTATTTTTTTTCATACTATATGACTATATGACTATATATATGGTCATAACCAAATAAACTATCACAGATATTTGCTGGTTTCTTATTGGTATATGGATTTATATTTCCCTCTTTTATCTCTTTCTTCTTAGAATCTTCTTTATCTTTTCAACTCTAATTGACTACTTGTTAAACTGAATACTTACGGCAAATGAACACACTGTGTAAAAGATAGTGTATTAGGAAGACAAACCAAATATTACTACTAGTAAGTATCATTTAAAGAAAACAAGGGCTGGAGAGAAGACTTAAAGGATAAAGCACTTGCTGTGGAAGAATGAGGACTAAAGTTCATATCCACAGTGTTCAGGTAGTTGTGGCAGGTAAAGTGGTCTGCCTGTAATCTGTGCTTTCAAGGTGGAGAGAAGGGATTTGAGTGCAAGCTGCTTAGATAGACTGTACTTGAACTTAGCCAAAAAGCCAAGAAGCAGATAGACTGGACAAATAAGTGAACTCTGGGTTCAAGTAGAAGACTATCTCAATAAATAAAGTGGAAAGGAATCCAGGAAGACACCTGATATAACCTGTGGCATTCACACACAGATGAACATCTTTACACATGTATCCACACATATCCCACCACACACACATACACATGTACACAAGCAAAAAAAAAAGTACTAATAGAGAAAGAATAGAATGGCGGTTACCAAAGATTAGGCAGCATGGAGAAGATGTTAGTCAAAGGATATTGTAATGGTTGTTTTGTTGTCACCTTGACCTGTTTAGTAATATTGAGTGCTGTGTAGCAGATTACCTCTGAATTGAAGAGAAAAAGGAGGTCCTGAGGATTCATGAAGTCATGTTAGCTAGAAACAAACATCCCTTCCTTGGAGGGAAGTACAGGGAGACTCCAGAGACTCAGGAAGTCAACAAGTCTGAGAAAGAGTTGTAAGACCCCACCCCAAGGCTATATAAAAGGGAAGGAAATCTCTCTATTCCCCCTACCTGTTTTGTTTTCTGATGTGTGTGTGGTATTGGTTGGTGATGGTTTCTCTCTCTCTTTGCTATGATCTGTGGGAAGGGGGGTGCAGCCCCTTTCGATATTCCTCTGGATCTGTAATTCAGTGAATCCCTTCCTCCCATTACTGTGCCTGGTTTGGAGGTTCATCCCATCAGTGTATGACTAACTATAAGAAGTTGAAGTTAGACAGGAGGAATAAGTCGTAAATATTTAAAGTAGTACATATGTTATTTAGATTTAGCATGATTCAATCATTCTATTCTATCAATGGTCTCTCTCTCTCTCTCTCTCTATATATATATATATACATATATATACATAGAGATAGATAGATAGATAGATATAGATATAGATATAGATATAGATATAGATATAGATATAGATATAGATATAGATATAGATATAGATATAGATATAGATATAGATATAGATATAGATATAGATATAGATATAGATATATAGACATCTGTATGTGGCATACAGGTGGTTAGAGGCATGTCTGTACCATAACATCACTGTGTACCATATATATATGCATATATATACAATTATAATTTATCAAAATATTTTTAAAAGAAGATGGCTTAATGGATAAAACACTTACCATGAAAGCATGAGAACCAGAGTTTTGATTCTTAACACCCATGTAAATGCTGTGTGGAAATGATAGTTCACTTGTGATCCTAGTACCCAAGACCAAGAGAGGATTTCCTGGGACACATTGGGTAGCTAATCTAACTGAAACAGTGAACTCTGGGCTCTTGGGTCAATTGTCAGATCCGTCTCAGTAAAAAAGGTGGGACTTTATCAAGGAATAAGAAACAATGTTAACCTCTAGCTTCCACATGCCTTCACATACCTATGTAGGGGCACCCACATGTACTCATACCTATACCAACACATACACCTACATATGCAAAAAAAAGAGTGTGTTGGGCATTAAAGGACCATAATATCAAATAAGAGTATACTACTATATAGAAAAAAAGTATCTCCTTTCAGAGGTGTTTGGGAGAGGAGCCATAATGTGTAGCTCATCAAAAGTATACATTGTACGAAATGGATCTGCAGATTGAGTTAAGTCCAGAGAAACAGGATGAAGATAGTGCCCTAAGGAAAGATCTCAAACAAGTGGTGTTGACTGAGTTGACCCCCAGGATCTGAGAGGACCAGCAGTAACACAAATATGAAGCTAGATGGAGAAGAGACATACAGAGAAATTTCAGAGCAGGCAAAGGCCAGACTTAGAGAACGTCAAGAACAAAGGTGGACAATTGGTGGCCTGGACATCAAAGCAGAAGCTTAATCTAATTAGAAGCAAGGATTCTCTGTGCTGTGGGAGTCAGAGAAGCCCAGGAGCCTAAGACAGAACCTTAGGAATGACATCATTTAGGAGATAATAGAGACAAGGAAGTAATAACGAATGAATGCCTCATGATATTGTAGTTTCTCAGTGTCCGAATGGAGAACAAAGTTTTAAGGAGGCAGTGTGCACTTCCAGAAAGGTCAGTGAAAGGAAACAGAAAGACAGCCACTGAGTGGTTAGAAGCATTATAGGAAGCCCAGATAAGGAACAGAGATTCATGACAAATGCCATATTTATATACAATAAATCATTTTCTTCTCAAGAGTCAGCTCATATGATTCCCAAATGATATGAATATAAGTCATTTTTAACTTTGACAGACACTCAAGTATATTACCAACAAAATGGGATTTTTTCCCCAACTTTCCTATTGTAAAAACTCAGTTACTCATTGAATAGTGTTTTTCCTGAGATCAATTACTTTATGACAAAGAGATGTCCAAATTGCAACTCCAGGAATAAGGCTTACAAAACAGCAACAGGGATGGCTGGGGACCTTCATGCCATGAGACACAGGGCAATGAGCTGACGACTGTGACATGTGCAGGACACAGCTATGAAGTTCAGGCTTTGTGCACAGTGCTTATAGATCAAGCTTAAGGACAATCTGTCTGGGTTTATAGTGATAGGTAGAAAGCACAAAAAACACAAGTTTTTGTGGAGGAAAAGGGGACCTTCATTCACTGCTGGTAGCACTGCAAACTTGTACAACCACTATGGAAAGCTGTGTGGAGGCACCTGAACAGGGTGGATATAGAGCTACCAGAGGACCCAGCTATCCCTCTACTGGGCATCTACCCCCAAGTTTCCTTGCCAAAGTACAGAGACATTTGCTCAACCTTGTTTATAGCAGCTCAGTTCATAATAGCAAGGATGAATGGATATCAAAGTTGTGGTACATATACACTATGAAATTCTACACAGCTGAAAGGAAAAATGACATAATGAAATTTAAAGAAAAATGGTTGGACTTGGAGCTGATCATTCTTAATGACCACACACAAGAGCAGAGAGCCAAATGCCGCATATTCTCCCTCATATGTGGTTCCTAACCATCTTAAACTGGAACATTAAGATAATCCATCAGTGAACAGAGAGTTTGTAAAAGGGAATGGAATGAATTTGGGGGGAGGGCATGATGGGAGGGTGGGGGAGAATAGAAGGTGGGGGGATGGGAGGGAGGGGGGACTCATATAGTAAATCAAACTCATAATGATTTGACACCATAAACCCTAACTTTATACAGTAAGTTACTGCAGAAGCTGAAGGCACCACCTGGTACAAGGGACCATGAACAGAATGGGAGGAAGCCTAACCTCAAAAATAATTGCTCAGGCATGCATTTCCCTATCCCAGTTATTGGTTCCTTTCACCACTGAACTGTTGATCAAAGAGACCCATGAGTTCCCCAAAATGTGACAGATTTCTGCCAAAGCTTTTGAATATCTGCTACAGGCCTAAGGTAAGACCCTATTGCTGAAGAAGTCACAAAGCATCATCACACAATACCAAGAGATACTGCTAGGTCCAGAATGGTATCCAGCTCCCAGATAGTAGCATGTGTAGCACTGGAAGGTGTTGCATGAGCTGCCAGGGGAAATTGGTCAATGATATTTGGAGAAAGCAGAGACCACTGATATACAATATAGACAGTTGTCACGAGAATGCTGAACACCGGGCTGTATGGAAGAGACCAGCAAGTCAAGAAATGCTCATCTCTGCAATAGTGGCACTAAACCAAGAAGGGTAATCAACAGCTTAATGATTGGCTAAGAGATTCACTTATTGGCAAGGGACCCTTAACTGGAACTGGGATCCATGGCAAAATCCTATGGGGACCACAATCTCAGGCTCCTAGGGGAAATTCCCACTAACAGAGAGCTACAGAGAGGCTATACCCATTTGGAGCTAGCCAAAATAGCAATGTTGTCTCATTTACCCGATATTGATCTCACTTTCTAATGGAGATTCTGTTTGTATTTTTCAGAAGGCATTGAGAGAGCCAGGGACAACCCAATTCCACCAATAAGTCACTGGATGATGAATGACATTCTGGCAGGAGACAAACCACACCTAGCCTTCACAAAGGGCCCAAATGTAACCTATGAGAAAGTGAGGAGACAAACAGGAGAACAGTCACCACAGCAAGTCTGATAACCCATGAAAGGTCAATGGAGACAGACAGCAACTATACCCATCACAACCCAGGCCAAAGATCCAGAGATACTTAAGATCTCAACAATACAAACTGCCAGGGGAACCAGACCAACGATATCCTGAGAGAGCAGGAGGCATCTTCAAGTTACACCAACCGATGGCCTGAGAATGCAGAACACACTGCTATATGGCACAGACAAGCAAGTCAAGAAGTGCCCATCTGTGCATTAGTGACACCCAACCTAGGTGGGTAATCAACAGCTGACTAATTGGCTGTGAGATATGCTCAGAGGCAGAAAACCCCTGACTGGTAAGGGGACCCAAGGCAAACCTGAATGGGGACCAAGAACCCCATCTATGTGGGAAACTCCTCACTAACCATAGGTCCTCAGAAAGGCTACACCCGCCAAATGCTCACCAACCTAGCAACATTTGTCTCAATTGACCAATAATAATCTCACTCTCTGCAGGAGACTCTTTTTGTATTTTTCAGAAAGCAACGAGAACCTGGAACAACTGAACTCCACCAAATGGGCCTGATTTGATGAGGGACACCATAGCAGGAGACCATTCACCTCAAACTCACCATTTAGAGCCCTAACGTAACATCTAAGGAAGTGGGATGACAAGCAAAAGATCTATTCCCACATCAAGGCAGATAACCTGGGGAAGGACAATGGAGAGAGGCACCAAGGGTGCCCAGAATTGTCCAAAATACAAATTTTCAGACTCCTAAATACCTAATAACTATGCAAAATATAAGCTCACCCACTATGACTAAGGGAAATTTGCAGAAGAAGGGGTGGAAAGATTGTAAGAGTCATGGGGAGACTAATGCATAAGAGGGAATGTCATCATGGATTCAATGGCTTTATCTAAGAACCTATGATACTGAGCATATTGTTGTGTTAATATATATAGCTTTAAAAAAGTAGAAGACTCATATATATTCCAAAATTACAGAGCGTCTCAACAGCACCTTCATGCCCTTTCATTAGAGCTTTCAAATAAGATCTAAAGTGTAATCCATAACAAGAATAAAAAGTAAACTAGAATTTCTCACAATAAAAAAAAAATCTCAACAATAAAACAGGCTCAAAACTCACCCACTATAACTCAGGGAACTTATCGGAAGAGGGAGCGGATAGAATGTAAGAGCCATGGTGGGGGGAGAAGATCCAGAGACATCGCCCCCCTCAGAAAAAGTACACAATGGGGGAAGGAAAAAAAAGAACAAAAACTGGCTACCTTTGGTGCAGCTCATAATCCCTATCCTATGGACAGATCCAGAATGCGTGTACCCCAGTGGGTAGGAGAGAGAGAGGAAGGAAACCGGGACACCTTCACAAGATGTATAAACTTATTCACAATAAAGATATATATTTTTTTAAAATCCCAGTGCATACACACAGATAGGAAAGAGAACATTTCTCCTTGCTGGTTTCCCCCACCACACCCCATCCCCATGGGAGTTCTAAGGAATTTTTCAATATATCTAGTCTCTGCTAATCATACTTTACCTCATCCATGTATTGTGTGTGTGAGTGTGGGAACGTGCCACAGCCTAGGTGTGGAGGTCAGAGGATAACTTTCAGGTCAGTCCTTGCCATCCAACCTCATGGGAGGCAAGGTTTCTCTCTGTATCTAACTCTACTCTTGTCTTTGCTGTGCTCCAAGGGAGCTTCTGGGAAATTCTCCTGTCTCTACTTCCCATCTCCCCATCAGTGTGTTGGGATCACAGAAGCCTTCCACAGCTTCCAGCTTTTTATGTGAGGTACTTTACACATGCATCCACACATATCCCACCACATACACAAACAAAAGAAAGTACTATTATTTATTTTTTCTTGAGACAGGGTACCATCAAATTGGCTAGATTGCTTGGTCATTGAATCCCAGAAATCCACCTGTCTCTGCCTCCCCAGCACAGATTAAAGAGGCAGAGATAGGAGTATTGCCATGAGTTCAAGGCCACCCGGAGACTACATAGTGAATTACGGGTCAGCCTGGGCTAGAATGAGACCCTACCTCAAAAAATACAATACAATACAATACAATGCAATGCAATGCAATGCAACATTGAAAGCTAGTTAACTACAGTGCTGAATAAGAATGACTTTCCTTCTTTTCCTCATCTAGAAGCTACAAAACCATGGGATGGGGCAAAGGCAGATTTCCACACACTCTCTATTCTAATCTGAACAAAAGACAAATTGTGTGAAAAACTAAAATTTTGATGTAGGCCTAGACATTTTATGATGAAACTGTTTTGAAATGTCAAGTGGTAAAAGTAGGTGTACAACTCAACTTTATTACTTCTGAGGGACAGAAAAGGACATTTCAGCAAACCGGATTAAAAAGTCAATTTTGAGAACATAAATAATTGCTTTTTACTTGCATCCTACTAAATTCAGCTTCCTCAATAGCAGTGTCTTTTTCACATTTAATCCTTACAGTGAGCTAAAGAAATGGAAATGATCAGCCCTTCCCGACAAAGGAAAACCAAGATATAAGAAGGCAAAATAATTTACACAAGTTTCCACTAGCAGTTGAAGGAGTCATGCCAAAAGCCTAAATATTTCCTTTTATGCCTATTTTAATATGTTTGATGTATACAAATTGACTTTACAAGCCTCTACTTAGAAAGGGCAAAGATGGGATGGCACTTCCTTTTGGAAAGCCTGGCGATAACTATACAGGACACAGGTGGCCTCATCATGAGATTTTCTGGAAGTCAGGATCTAAAGCAAAGACATCTTCATTTAGTGGGTGATAAATAACGGTGCTCTGTGAGCCTGGGCTAACTTGATAGATGGCTTGAGGAACTGGAGGTCTGCTTTTCCCATTCAGTGACTCTGAACTGCATATTTTCCAAGCTCAACTCTGAATTTAGGTATTAAAACCGATGATAATTTCTGCTGTTCTTCATCCACCATATTTATAGCCCTTGCCCCCATCTCCCCCTTTCTCTCTTTAGATGCCAATGACAGTTCTGTCCTCCCTAGAAGACTATGGTGAGGAGAATAAAGGTAAAAATATAAGGCTATTATTCTTCGTCCTTCCGCTGCCTCCTTGGTGTCTTGTGACATGTGTCTTGGGTCACAGCCCTTCCACAAAACCTCCTGTGAAATTCACATTTCTTAAAACCTAATGTTTCAAACAGACTGTAAATGTTCTTATCCTGATATTTATCACCAAACTCAACAGGATTCAGTTCTGTTCTTTCCCCTAAATGGCTAACAAAATATCTAAGAAATGAGAAGTCTTTCGAAAGACATCTACACCCTATGGCAGCTATATTTAGGTGTTGGTGCTTGTCCAAGGGTCAGAATCAAGAATTGACAACTTTTGGCCAAACTCCTAGTGGACACCACCTCACACTCATCAAATCAGATCTCTGCTATATCACTCAGATATTAGTAAATTATAAACAACTCTTATACTTTACAGCCATCATTTCAAATAGTTTTCAAGACAATGGCTGTTCAGAGTGCTATAGGCAACCATTGCTGGTCAAGAAATTTGGTTACCCAATTATGAGTACATAAAAGTCAATGATCAATATAAGCAACTATGAGAAACTCTGTTCAGGTCCTTCTTCTCTCCCAAATCAGGACCACTGATCTGAAAGATAGCTTTCCTTCTGGATCCTGAAGGTCCTTTGAGGTGGTGAGGTGCCTCTCAGGTGTTCCAGGTGAGGCTGCAATATTCCTGTGATGTGTTCAAATTGATAACCCAAAAACTTAAGTAAAAGATGAAAGAGATAATAAATACTGGTAGAATCAGAGCTAAGAGATGCATTTTGTGGTGAAAGAGAGCAAATAGACACAAGGAAACTTGAGAAAATGTACTGTCCAACTGAAATAAGATCTCATTTTATATTCTGGATTCTGTGTGTGTGTGTATGTGTGTGTGTGTGTGTGTGTGTGTGTGTGTGTGTGTGGTTGTTTTGTACAAGAGTATTTATGGTGTGTGTGTAGAGGCAGAGTATTATCTCAGATGCCTTTCCTCAGGAACACTGTCTTATTTTTTTCTCGAGACAGGGCATCTAATTGACCTGGAGCACATCAAATTGGCTAGATTACTTGTTCATTAAGTCCCAGAAATCCACCTGTCTCTGCCTCCCCAGCACAGATTACAAGCATTCACTAGCATGCTCAGCTTTTTATATGACTTTCAATGGTCAAATTTAGTTCCTCCTTCTTGTAAGGCAAGCACTTTACCAACTAAGATGTCTCCCCATTCCTGGATCCTCCACCTTTTCCTCCTTCTTTTTTTAAAATAGGGTCTCAATCTAGCCCAGGTTGACCTGGAATTCCCTACGGAGTCTTGTAGTCTCAGAGTGTACTCAAACTCACAGTGATCCTCCTACCTCTACCTCTGGATTAAAGAGGAGGTGGATAGGAGTGCAGACATCTGTGCTGCCCTCATGGAACTTAGAGTCACATGGGAGAAACAGAGTAGTCATTTAACCATAGACATGAATGTATAAATGAATATTACACTTGAGAACTATCATTTCCCATCCAGAGTGCTAGGAGGCACATTCCTGAAAAAGTAATGTCTAAGCTTAGTTTAGAAGTAGATAACTTCAGAGTGTGAGGTAGGGAAGGAG
Source organism: Zapus hudsonius (assembly GCA_004024765.1). Taxonomy (NCBI): domain Eukaryota; kingdom Metazoa; phylum Chordata; class Mammalia; order Rodentia; family Dipodidae; genus Zapus; species Zapus hudsonius. The sequence goes on from PVHP010016686.1 coordinate 23,758, forward strand.
TAAGGGCTGGAGAACCAAATGATAAGAGGGGAAATTTTAGTTATAACATTAACTCAATATCCATTAGCCTAAACCAAGAAGGAATATGCTGACTCCTATAAATGGTGGGTTCACCACCCAGCACTGGCCTCCAGCACCAGCTCAAACAGATATCACTAGTCACCTCTCTTTTTCATCCCCTCTTTACTCTTGTTTTGCATTTGCTCCATTCTCACACTGGCTTTTCTCACTTTGTAGATAGAACAGACATAGAAGTTATCTCACCGGGAGTGCGGGTAGGGTCCGCTCTCTAAGATGCATATTTATTTTCAAACAGGGTTCTCAGTGACTCATACTTTGGTTATGATGTCCCAGTCTGCGCCAATCACTGGAGTACTCTCATGTGCTCTTGGTGGCATATACTCTTCTTGTAAAAGGACAGAAGATCCTCCAGATGGGATTGAGAGACGGGGAAGGTAGGAAACTGGGGAGACAAACAGTATGGGCACTATCAGCTGTTCAAAGCTGGTTTCCTGGAGTAGCCCTTCTGCAAGCTGCTTTGATATATACAAAAATCAGCAGACTTCCTCCTCATCTAGAGTTCCTTTTGCTCTTGGGCATTTAATGAGCGTGTTTATTGCCAGAGCTCTGACATCTGTGTACCATTGAGATTGCTGACACCCACTGGACTCTCCAGCATCATCTTACTAGACTTGAACTTCAGACATATCGTTTCTATTCATCTCTGACATAAGAGGCAATGGGAAACAGAGTTTAAACCAATCTTTAATAGGAATCACACAAACTGCAATGTGGATGATGAATTGGAGGGTGCATGATAGACCTGAAGAAACCAGTCAGGTGCTTTCAAACAAGAGACGATGATAATTTGGTACAAGGAGGTAAACATATATATGCAAATAGCAGATAAGAAATAAAGCTAACAATAAAATTAATTGAAAAAAGGCTAAAATCAATAATAGTTGAAGTCATGTGGTGTTGCAGTTATTTTTTTTTGTTGCTATAATAAAACACCTGACCAGGGCGTTCACTTTCCCTAGTCAGCACCATGCTCTTAAAATTGGCCACTTCCAGGAATGAATCAGAAAAACTTCATAAATTACCCAACCTCAAATCTTTTATTCTAGCAACTTATATTAGTCTAAGATGGGTGCTTTGGAGTCAATCAATTGGAAGTTGGAAAGTTGTATGTGTGCAGAGTTCATATATGACATATAGACTAGAGACCTAATTTTAGGAAATACTAGTCAACTGTTGGTAACAGATAGAAATATAGAAAATAGAAATTTATTATCAATAATAGAGAGTGATAAGAAGCCTATAATTGAGTCTAGAGGAAATGCAATGTAAAAAGTAAATGTTTGCATAGTTTGACCCAGAATCAGGGTCGTGCCTATTTTCACTTCTTAGTGATGTAACTTTCTTCTGCTCTATGCCTTCATAAAACTGTGTGCTTCATAATTTGACTATTTTCATGGGACTGCCTCCACAGATTAATTTCAATTATATAGAAGAAAACAAATTATGAGAATTGAATATACATGTATAGAGGTTATTGTCATCAAACAAAGCCTACAACAGAGTTAATCAGGTACATGCTTTAATGCTATGCATAATTTTTATTATACCACATCCAAATTAGTCTCAAATAGTAGGTAGCTCGCAAAGATGACTGCAATAATATGTATTATAGTACATAGCCAAATTAAATCAAACTTTTAAGTTTTCCCCCATGTCCTTGATTAGTTCTCCAGTACTTATATACATTATTACTGTTGAATTTATCTCATACTTGCATGCATGTGCACACACACATGAACACACACCTTTAATTTTATTGAATGGTCAGAATTATCTCATTTTGACCACTGTCTTATGAGCTTATAAATTAGGTTATGCTAGGCTGAGGCAAGATAACAACAATGATCCCAAAATCACAGTGCTTTGTGACAACAGAAACTCTCTCTCTCTCCCTCTCCCTCTCTCTCTCCCTCTCTCTCTCTCTCTCTCTCTCTCTCTCTGTTGCTCTGTCGCTCTGTCGCTCTGTAGCTCTCTTGTTCTCTCTTTCTCTTGCTCTCTTGTTCTTTCTCACACACTCTCTCTTTTGCCTCCTCCCTCTCTCCCATCCTCCTTCCTTTTCCCCCTTTTCTCTCTTTCTATTTCCATCTATCTTGCTGTGAAGCTATACTCCCTGTGATCTTTGCTCTGGGATTCTGGTTGATGGAGAACTTTCTGTTCTGAATCATTACTGGTAATTGTCGCCATTGCCATGAAGAGAGAACATGGATTTCCACGTGCTTGAAGTTAGAGGTGTTTCTTAGAAGTGACATCAACCACTTCCAATCATTTCATCATCCAATGCAAGCACATGACCAGGTCCTGGCAGGCAAGAGGACAGTGATCTTTTTTAAATGTAGATTCTACCGCACACCTCCTTTCTGTTACTACTGATTTTAGTTCTGCTCTGAGGGGTTTTGTCTCCTTACTATAATCTCACCTGTCTACCCAGGGATCCTCACAGGATCTGAGTTCTAAAACAAGTGTACCCTGCTCCATAATTCTCTTCTGTGTGCCTTGACTTCCAGGTGGTCTGTGACCACATCAATACTTGGCCACCAAATTTTGGTTTGGTTGTCCATCAAATGCCATAATGTTGAGGAGGTAGCAATGGTAGCAAAAAAGCAGAAGGAACATAGAGCAGTAGAGACATGGCTAAGGAGCAAGAACACATGGAGAGAGGCCATCTCTAGTGTTGGGGGTGATGCTGTGATTAATGCTAGACTATATCCTTGCACAGCCTAAAGTAAATAAATAAAGTAAAATATTTGTTCTTAGAAACATCCTCAATGCAGGAACAATAAAGAATAGGCATAGTATTTATAATATTATATATTTTTAGCAAATATTTAAGATAATATGTAAACCTACATGTGTCTGAACTGGCTAACTCTGGATTCCATTTCACTCTTTTCTACACATCTACTCAAAGTCTGCATTCCCTCCTTTTCCCTACAGATTCCATGCCTCATGGGCTGATCTTCATTTGCACTGCACCCTTCCCCCTGGGTCTGTCTTCTCATGTCTAGATATAAAATCCATTGCTTGGAATCTTGGCCCTCTAAGCTTGCTTTAATGGCTTGTAGACAACCAACCCATGAGATTAAAAACAAAACAAAACAAAAACATTCTTCACCAAGAAAGAGTGCTAGGCAGGAAGAAGGGCACGGTCTCATCCTTGACACACCAGTGAATGAGTTTCTGTAAAAGGCAGTGATGATATACACGAATGTTTGCTGTCCCTGAGAAGGCTCAGAAAGCAATAATGTCTGGAAAGAAGCTACTCCGAGAGTGAAACAGAATTCTTATGAAGAGTCAGAAAGGGAAGATAAGTAAATCTTGCTAGATGGCTCTCTCTCTTACTCTGTATCTCTCTGTCTCTCTCTCTTTCTCTCTCTCTCTCATAACATAAATTTGATAAGGGTACAAAGCAGGAGCTTTAACCCTCTGAGAGGCCTTGAGCAACATATCAAACATATAACATCAGACATTCTGTTCCTTGACCAGGTTCTCACAGGATTATATGGTCTAAATTTTGGGCAGCCATAACCCTAAAATCCTTCCATTATTTCTGTTCATGCCAGTGCAGTTTACACGGAGCTCTTGTTTAACTCATCTAGGATTTTTCCCCCATAGTTCTCTGCTCCCTATAACCCAGTATACTTGGTGGAATCAGGATAATTTCTGAAAGTATTTTGACAGCCCAATTTGTCTCCTGTATGTGATGCTGTCAGTTCTCAAACTTGTGTGATGTCTTTGACTGATGCTCTAAGACCCTAACTAATTACATTTTCCATGTGCATAGTTAGATGACCTGAATTTTTATGTCATTGACTCCCCAAGGCAGTGAAATTTTATGGATCAATTTTAGACATTTTAGACATTTGTTGGGTATGTCACCTTTAGAGCTTACTGCATAAAAATACACTATACTAAAAATGTGATTTAAGCATCTTCAAATTAGAAAACCTTGGAATTGCAGTGTCAAAATACTCCCACATGTGAAAGTAATTTCCATCAATATCAAGTCCTGCTTCTCATCATTTCTGTGATATTGCTCAATTAAGAACAATGTGAACAAGAAGAGCCCAGAGATTCTGATTCTCATTTCCATTAGTACAAAGGTCAGTGCTCATTTTGTCTAATTCTTCTTTTCTGGGTCTGCAGCCTAACACTGCTTTACAGTGGAGCAATCAAGTTATACAAATGTAGTTCTTCTACCATAAAAATCTACAATGATCGATAGTGAATTTCCATTAATTTTCCCATTAATATTTAAAGTGTTTGGTTTGCTGTACATTATTAGAACACTGTGTCAAGCCATATTTCTGAGACACACATTACTCCTCTAATTTACCATTTATTCTCTAATCTGTTGTTCAGCTGAACTGTTGGTTCATTTTAGGAAATCACTGGATAGAGCACAGGCATTTTGTAATAAAGTTATCTGTCCATTTTATTTCATACTGCTATTCCAAAGGTCAAATCCAGTCTCCTTTTGAATGTGACTACATGTGTGTCCACACTCAGAGGTCCTATAAGTGTCCTGTGAGTAGTGAGAGGCATGGGCTGATGAGACAGGCACCTGAAAAAGAATAGTTTCATCAAAAATGTTCAACTCAAAGAAACAGACTATGAAATTTGATGTGGTTAAAATTGAATATGAAATGTAGGGATATGGTCAGAATGTTTATAATTGATTTTTAAGGGTGCCTGAATTAAGGAAAGTATTAAGAAACATGGAGATATTAGCCTTCAAGTAAACAGTGACAGCAATAGCCAAGCAACTGGGTCTTCACAGGAATGTTTTAGGGAGTTGTGTCTAATTTTGCCATTATCTGAATGTGGAAGCTGAAGTCAGTAGGATGAAGGTCATGTAGCCAGTTAGCTGCAGGTTCAGGTCAAAGCGTGATGGAGGACAAAGGCCCTGTTCTAGGAACTTGAAGAGCAGTGCAACGTTTGGAAAATTGCTGAATCCTTCAGCATGTTTTCTCACTTTATGATTCAAACCAAAAGCTTTTTTAAGACATCTGACACATGGGACCTGCCTAGTAAAAATTAGTTCTCCACATTTTTCCTTCTTTCCCCAGAGCCACAGGAAAGGTAAAGAACATCATTATTTTGGGGAGGACAGAATCATATATTTCTGTTTCAACATTTTCTATCTTATTTAATTGCTCCTTTAAAGAGGCAGGACTGCTCATAAAATTAATATTAGAGTCTAAGTGAGATTAATTATGCTTCTCAATTATTATCCTAGACATTATCTTGTTATATTCCAAGCCTATGGGTAGTGAAAGGTGATATTATTTTCTCCAAAGAGAAAATGTAAATAAGAAAGTTCTTCTTTAGTTCCTCCTAATGCCAATGAGATAAATTATGACTGAGAATTAAGGAGTCAGTAGAGACAGACTAGCAGGTACAAGAGTTTAGAGAATCACTGAGTGGGATCCTTTTACTTTTTAAATATTTTTTACTTTAATTCACAGAAATAATTATACATATTCATGGGATGCAATGTGACATTTCAATACACATATGCAGAGTGTAGCAACCATATCAGGAAAATTGCCATGTCTATCACATCATATCTTTGCAGTAACATTTAAAATTCTATTAGCTATTCAAAATATTTAATTTTTGTTGTCAATTATAGTTATTCTCCTCTGTGGTAGTTTGAATGCAATAGTTTGAATGTATGGTCCCACAGACTTATGTATTTCACTAAAATTGAGCATTCAACTTGTGCCCCTAGAGGCAGTGTCATGGGGGGGGGGCAGGGGGAAGATCTTGGAATCCAGCCAGAAGGTGTGTTTGGGGCTGTGGCAGTTTGAATGGATTCAGGAGTTTTATTAAAGCTTGTCTCCAGCCACCTGGCTGGAGGAGATGTCACTGTAGGTGGATCCTAGAGTCCAGCCCAAAGGTGTTACTGGGGGCAGATCTGCAATTCCTGCTGTAAGTGTGCAGAGAGAAGTCTGAGCTCTGCCTGGATTTCCCTGCTGTTTGCTAGTGTGTGTGTGTGGGGGGGGGGCTGGTGAAGGCTTTTCTTCCTGCTTGAACCTGTGAAAGGGGGCCAGCCTCCCTTACCATTATGGAACTCCCTCTAGATATGCAAGCTTTAATAAATTCCTTCTTCCTCCTATAAACTATGCCTGATTTGGAGCTTCATCCCAGGGACATAAAGCCGACACCAACAGGGCAGATCTTGAGTCCAGCCCTACTAGGTGTGTTGAGAGCAGTTTGAGCTCTGGCAGTGTATGCTTGGGGGTGTTGTTTGCTGGATATACGGTGGTGTCTCTGCTTAGATCTATGAAAATGATCTTCCTCTGCCATTGATGGTGTTCCCCCAAAATTTGTAAGCCTGAAATAAACCTTCCTCTCTAAGCTGTTTCTGGTAAGGTGCTTGTCCAACAATGAGAAGCTAACTGTAACAGGCTGTTACATAAAGCATTAGAAGACCTATCTTTCCCTCTTCCACTTTGAGATCAACTTTTATTTTCCATATATATACAAAAATATATAGTATTTGACTTTCTGTGCCTGACTTATCTCATGTAACATAATGTTCATCTGTGTTGCTTCATATGACAGAATTTCATTCTTCCATGGCTGATAATACTTCAATATGCCTTTATCCTATGTCTTTTTAATCATTCATCTATCCATGGATTAGTGTGATTCCATACCTTGGCTGTTTTAACTTCTTTTGCAATAAACATGAGAGTACAGATGTGTCTCTAACATACTGACCAATTTCTTTATAAATATACACAGTAGTAGGATTGCTTGATCATCTGAAAATTCTGTTTCTAGTTTTATGAAGAACCTCCATACTGGTTCTTATGAGGGCTATACCTATATATATTTTTACCATCAGATTCTTATACTGCCTTTTCTTTTCTACATCTTCTCCAGTATTTATTATAGCTATCTATGGTGATTTGAATGTATGGCCTCACAAATTCAGTCATTTATGATTAAACTTCCTGTTTGAACCCCTAGCAGGCAGTGTGTCACTAGGACAGATCCTGGAGTCCATCGTAAGATGTGTTTAAGGACAGATCCTTGGTCCAACCTTACAAGGTGTGGGCAGAGCAGTTTGGGTTCTGTGGGTTTGTGCTTGCTGGTATAGGTGTCTGCTTGCTGCAGTTGCTTCTGCTTGAATCTATGAAAGGAAACCAGCTTCTTCCACCACTGTTGGTTCCTCTGGACTCTGGAAGCCTGAAATAAACCTCTTTCCTTCCATAAGCTGTACCTGGTTGGATGTTTGTCCCAGCAGCATGAAGCTAACTGAAACACTGTCATTCTTTATTAAATTTAGCCATCATAATTGGCTGATCTCTTGTTGTAGCTTTGACTTGTATTTACCTGCTGGTGAATGATGGTGAACATTGAGTAGGTGCCTTAAATCTTGGTTCCTTGATTTTGATAGATAAAGTGTGTGAAATATTGTGAGCATTCAGAAGAAGAGGCATGACTAGGGAATCTTTATAGCAACAAATATTGGAAGAACCGAATACAACTTTGGTCCATGAGCATGGCTCTAGGAATAGTGAAAGGAAAGGATCATAGTCTAAAATGGTAAAAAGAATTTGTAACAATAACAAGGAGACAATAATCATAGTGTGGATTCAAAGTCCAAGGGCAGGATGAAAGCCAACTGAAAAGAACCTTTTACTTTGAGCTATTGAAAGGGAATTAAAGTAGCTCAGCCTAGACTTGAAGGTACCTTAAAGTTCCTTAAAATCAAGGGAAAATTATTTATTTTTGCATCTTAAAATATGCCATAAAATGGCCATATAATAATTCTTTTCTAAGTGAATGAAAGTATGCATGGTTGCATAGATGGATGATTGGGAACAAAGCTGTTATATCGGAGGCCTATGCATCCTCAGTGGTGTGATCCAGGATGGGCAATGTTTAGAAGGTATGAAAAGATCCCTATAAGCCAGGTTTAAACCCAAAATTAATGTACTAAAAATAATGCTCTTAACCTCTGATAAATTTGATTGGACAATTGACCCATCCATGGTCTGGGCTTCATGGACATTTTCATTCTGATAAAGTCAGCATTGTCCCCAGCCTTTGATAAGCTTAGAATCCTTTTCTGACACCTACCATTACACCCATTGTTCTGCATTGCATTGGCTGTGGGGAGAGTTAAAGGCTAAAGCCCATCCTTCTGGGATGCAGAAAGTTGTTTCATTTCATCCTGCTGACCCCAGTGTCCTCCCTCCCAGCCTTTCCCATGCACCTGCCACAACTGAGAAACTGCTGAAACTTAAAGAGACCAGCCACGGATATTAGCCCTGTCTGTTCCTTATTCACTCAACACTCCCCACTGCTGTTCTGAAGCAGCAGCTCATCATGGGCTCAATTCTGTCTTCTGGCCTTTACATTGGCATCTCCTTTTCTGGCAGATCTGGTAAATTTGACAGATTTGGGAATGCCTAACCAGCTGAGGGCCATCTGGTAGAAATGTCCTCATTGGTTACACCACTAAAATCTTGCCTTAGTTCTGGCTTCTACTCCGATACTTCCAATGTGGATAATAATTTAAGTAGCTTAATACATGCTCTTAGAAGAAGTAAACTATACTAACATTACCAAAACAAATACATTCCTAGCTCAGTCATTTATACGTATGTTCTCTATTCCCCTCAAATATTCAAGTATATGTATATACATATATATAAACATAGTATACATATATTAGTTATATATTATTTAATTAATATATGTTGAATACATATTAATGTATTTCATATATACCTTAATAATATCATTTTTCAGAGGATATGTTATTTAGTTTCTATTCAAATGTCACCCCATCAGAAATGCTTTCTGTAGTCTTTGTAAAAAAGGCATACCCTTCCCTCATACCTAATTCTTCATGCTGACTCACTTTCTTCATATCATTTGACTTGACATGAAAATGTATGACATGTGTATGCATTTCCTTGTTCCTTTTTTTCAAAAGGACTACATTATCCAGACATAGTGACCCGTGACTATAATATTAGAACTTGGGAAGCAGAAGCAGGAGGATCTCTGCAAGTTCAAGGCTAGCTTAATCCACAAAGCAAGTTCCTGGCTGCATACTAAGACCCCTGTCTCAAAATAAAAGACTATAACACTACAAAGTAAGTTATTAGAGACTAGCCATTTCTTCCAGATGGTTCCTTATCATATCCCTGGAACCTAGAATAGCTTGTCACATAATGAGTATAAAATATTTATTTGCTCAATATGAGTGAACAAAACTCAAAGCTCATATAAAAGTGATTCCTGATTATGCAATTAATGACTTCCTTGACTTTATATGATGATGGTCTGAGTAGGTGAAGTGGTTTTAGACTAAGAGCTGTTCTTTAAAATATTGTTTTATTTTATGCATTTATTTGAGAGAGAGAAAGAGGGAGAGAGCGAGAGAAAGAGGGAGAGAGAGAGAAAATGGGTGTGGGTACACCAGGGCATTTTGTGCATCTGGCTTTACATTGGTACTGGGGAATTGAACCCAGGGCCTTAGGCTTTTCAGGCAAGCACCTTAACCACTAAGCAATCTCTCCAGCTCCTAAGAACTGTTTTTAAATCTCAAACTTCTATAAAGATACAATAGGATTTTTTTAAATCATTCTTATAAACAAATACTAGAACATAGCCTAATTGTTTTATTTAACCCTTCTTTAGTGGCAAAAGCCTGGAGACCAAATTAAGGTAGCTCTTTCCACATGTGAAATAAAACATCATTTTCAATTGACAAGTAAAAATCTAGCTGCATTTTAGACTGCATTAAATGTAATTCTAACTCATCTATTTGAATGAGTAACAAGAAACACATATACGTTTCTTATGTGGAATGTCAAGATGTATGGTTTCTTGGAGTAAACATTAATTTCTACTTTATTTGAACCAAATTTCATTTTTTGGTCAGTGTATTTTGAGAGTTTTCATACTAGTCATCGTTACACGCATTCACTGCGAGTGCAAATGAATAACTATGTGTTGGTCTTCTCATGGCCCTTGGACATTGGAAAACGATGCATTCCATTATAGACTGCTTATACACACTGAAATGACTATGGTGTCACTGTGCCATATACTCTATGCAACTGCTGTTGTATATACTGTCCATCTTTGATCAACTATCATTATGCAGAGCATAACTATAATATAAATTGTAGATACTGTAGCTTGATAAACAGGCACTGCTCTTTGGAGGAATGCACTGGTCCAGCACCAGCACCTAGAGAAGAGACATTGGGGTTCATGTACAGATGTATAAATCCTTCCTCTTTAGGAACATTCAATTATCTACGTGAATTATCCTCATCTGCCTCCCCAAGTAATTCAATACATTATTTCAACTGAAGACTAGCTTCCAGTAACACAGTCAATAGTGTCTTGCTTATAAATAGTCATGGCTTCTAGGAAATGCATCTTTAGGTGATTTTGTCATCATGTGAACATCATGGACTGTGTTTACATACACTAAGATGACAAACTATAATGTCACTGTAACCTTAAGATATATCACTACTGTATAATCAGCTGATCAGCAATCAACTATTGTTATACTATACACAGCCATAATAGAAATTATAAGTGTCATTACTAAATAGAACATCAATTGAGTATTCTAACATGCTAAAACATTTAGCAAATTTACACAACAGGGCTCTACATTTACATCTATTATAAAAACATCTGTGATTTATTGGAATAAATTATACATTGAAATAAGTGTCAGCATGCAAATGAAATCTACATTAAGTTCAAATTTTCTGTTTTGTTAACACAGACTCATTTATTTACTATAATTATTTATATTTAGATAAAAACTTCTGATTTGGAACAAGTAATTTGTTATTTCCATTAAAGTTATAGTGGGGGAGAATATCCAGAGACATTGCCTCCCTCAGCAATAATACACAAAGGAGGAAGGAAAAAAAGAAAGAAAAACTGGCTACCTCTGGTGCAGTTCATAACCCTCTAACCCATGGACAAATCCAGAATGCACACCGAGGAAGTACCCCAGTGAGTAGGGGACAGACAGGAGGCAAATGAGGACACGTTCACAAGATTTACTCATACAATGTATACACTTATTCATAATAAATTTATTCTTTAAAGAATTGAAGCAGAAACAATTGCCAGAAATCTGTGCAAGGTGGTGGTGGTTGGATTGAAAAATTGGAAATTGCAAAACTATATTCAAATAGGTAGAAGACCTTCATGATGACATGGATTTTTTTTTTAAAAAGAGAAAAAAATAAAAAGAGAAATCAAGTGCAAAAAAATGAATAAAGAAAGAAAGAAAGAAGAAAGAAAGAATGAATGAAGAAAGAAAGAAAGAAAGAAAGAAAGAAAGGAAAGAAAGAAAGAAAGAAAGAAAGAAAGAAAGAAAGAAAGAAAGAAAGAAAGAAAGAAAGAAAGAAAGAAAGAAATTGGCCATTGCTCCATGAAAAACAGGAGGGAGGTCATTCTTTTTTTATATTGGGGGACATTTTAATATATCTCCTCAGTAAATAAAATCTTTTTAAGTACTATGTATAGACTTTTGTTTGAAGGAAAAGCTCTTTTTAGTCATTATTACAGGAACAAATGACAGACCAAAGAACGATTACACCAAAACCAGTTTGGGTGAACCAATGAGTTTATTGGGATTACTTATAGAGCAGAGTGAAAGGTTGCTTATAAGAGCAATA
>PVHP010016687.1:0-35499 GCA_004024765.1 Zapus hudsonius
CTTGTAGAGGAATGGGTTTATTTGGCTTACGGAATCGAGGGGAGACTCCATTCTGGCAGGGAAAACGATGGCATGAGCAGAGGGCTGGGCATCACCTCTGCCACAGCACTGCAAACAGCGGCAGGAAGGTGTGCCAAACACTGGCAAGGGGAAGCTGGCTTATAACCCCATAAGCCTGCCCCCGACAACACAGCTCTAGTGAGGTTCTAATTCCCAAATTGCCATCAGCTGAGGATCGATCTATCAGAACACATTCAATTGTTTGTGGGGGACACCTGGATCAAACCATGACAGGACCTCTGTGATATTGTCTCTGAAGTCTAATTTTGATACCACTGAGTGACCTGTTCAGTTCTCTTCTCCATCTCCTCTTTGTCTAAGTACATGACCTGAACCACCTCCTCCTCCTCCTTCCCCTCCTCCTCCTTCTTCTCCACCTCCTCTTCCTCCTTTCCCTCCTCCTCTTTCTCCTCCTTCTTCTCCACCTCCTCTTCCTCATTTCCCTCCTCCTCTTTCTCCTCCTCCTTCTCCTCCTCCTCCTGCTCATTCTCTTCCTTCTTCTCCTCCTCCTCTTCTTCTCACAATGTGCTATTTTATCCCTCCTCATTTTACATCTATTTCTTCTGAAAGGAAACTATCCTTCCTGGAGGAAGGCTCATTATGACTCAGTGACAAAGTGAAACTTAAAAGGTTTAGGAAGTGACTAGAACTCAAAAATCTCAGGCAGTTCCTGAAACTAACAAGATTCACAAAGTCCCTGGGCCAGGTGATTTAAGCAGTAACCATGGCTGGGAAGAGGGATTCTCCAAACCAGCTGACCTGTCTGCAAGCCCTGCAGGAAGTTCCCAGGATGCAGCCAGCAGGAGTCATGACCCAGGCTGGGATGGGCTTTTTGGCGATGTACCCACGCTCCTGTAACACATCACCCTTACACTTGTAAGCAAGCCCAATAAATACACTTACTGGTTCACTTATCTAGAGTTAGGTAGAATACTTCCTTTAGTCTGTTGTCACTGGTATATATGATGTTGATAGACATTTGTTCAAGTCTCCCCGGGAAAAGACACGTGATGCTCCTGAGAGTCAAAGAAATGCCATCAGAGAATTTCCCTGGCTCAGAGTCAACAGAAATGGCTCTGAGAGCATTCTGCAACAATCAGAGTGTATCAGTTCATTTTGTATCACTGTGACCACACTACTTGACAGAAACAACTTATAAGAGGAAAGATTTGTTTGGCTCACCATCTAACAAATGAAATTCAGTCCGTCATGGGTGGAACAACAAGGTGGATCAGCTCAGGTCAAGGTAGCCAAAGCATGAAGTGAAGGCTGTTCATATCACAGCAGATGAGGTGGCTGAATGCGACATGGACCTTCAAAGCTGTCCCCCAGTACCCTCCTCCTGCACCCAGGCCTCACCTCAACAGTTTCCATACCTCCCAGAATAGCACCATCGGCTATGGGGCAAGCACTCACAATATGATCCTAAGGAGAGGGGGCACATTTCAGGTTCAGATCATACCACAGGGCTTCCAGCTGAGGCCCAAATGAACAGGAGGCCAGGACAACTTGTCACGCTCAAGGACTGATCTCTTTAGAAGCTGTGATTCAAACTCAGTCAGGGAAGTCTCTTGGAAGGAGGTGACATCCAGATTCACACAGTATCTATGAGCTGAAGAAAACAAGAAAGACACACGTTATAGAAAGGAGAAACATGTAGTTTGACAAGTGTGTGTAAAAGACTTTCTGCCTGTGTAAAGATACGCTATGCTGTGCACAAGTTGGCACTAGAGAGAAGTCCTGGCTGGGGGCAAGAAGTTCGAAAGAAGCCAATAAAGTGTGTCTTGAACTCTTTCATTTGTCACCTTCATTCTGTCCCCTCATTCCTTTTGTGTTAATTGGGCTTCTTCCCCAGTGTCCCCGTGGGAGACTTCATAGCTGTTCTTTCAATGCCTTCAGCAGCTTTGGGAGACAGACTCCGAGGGTGGTGGAACCAGAATTTTCACTTTGGCGCTGGGTCTTTCCAGCTCTACCATAGCTCCAGCCTTGCCACACTGCCCTGCTGCATCTCACTGGACATGTGTCTGGACCCACAGTTAGCTTTCTGTGTCTCTGAATTCCAACACAGGTAGGTTGTTAGAGATGAGCTAACTGAGATTCGCCAAATATATTCTAGAAGTGGCCAGTGTATTTCTCCAAACCCCCCCACCCACACACCCTAGAGACAGCACAATACCTAGTATGTCTAATTGTGAACGATGATGAAGGTGATGGTGATTCATCAAGTTACTGCTTGTAGAGAACACAGAAGTTCAGCAGTGAATAGGTGAGAAAAGCCTTGGACAGCCTGGAGCTGTGCACTAGGAACCCTCTGAAGCCTTGAGCTGTGAGCACCAATTCCACCAGGGAGGGAGGAACACCCTACACTTCCTTAGCCCCCTCTGAAACCTAGCCAAGCAATGGGCATGGAACACTCAGACAGCTCCCAGAGCCTCTGGCCCTGGGCATGGTGCCCTCACTTGTGGAGATAGAGTGAGGCCTCTCTAACTGGAAGATGCCTCATGCTCTTGACACTTCAGACTTAAAACCCACCATCACTGTCACTAGGCATCACCCTGCCCAGGCATGATGTGGAAGAAGGGAGGGGAGAGGAAAAGGATGGGGCCTCAGAGTCAGGACGGGAGACTGGGAAGGAGGCTGCTGATAAGAATGAGGACCTACTTGTGGGGATCCTGTGTTGAATTCCTGAGCTAAAACTCCTAGCAGCTGGCAGGCCTGGGGAGGCTTGGGGGATACTGGAGTCACCCCTGGAGAAAATACTGCTTGGGAACACAGGGACTTCACAGCCTTCCTTTCAGAACCCCATGCCAAGTGAGAATGTTCTATTTCTCCATTGTTCCCCAAATCATGAAATAAGTACTTTTTATTTAATTCTTCCCTTTTCAGATTTCTTTCAACCCCACACATCAGATCCAGAGAGATGCTTCTGATTACCTTCAGCATCTGTAATACTTATCTTTTCGCTAAGCTACCTCACCAACCAAAAGCTACATCTCTAGTTGGTAAGAGTGCCCAGGTAAAACACAATAAAGCTGGCCAGTTTACAGTGTCCATCCTTTTCAGAGTTCTCTCTCTTCAGCAGGAAATGCCTATTGTCTCTTAAAGAATGATGTACAGTTTTATTTAAACACTACATATGAAAGTTTTCAAAGTGAACAGAGCTATCTGGGGAAGTTCCTTACAGATACCCTGAGTGTCCAAAGGATAGACAGGACAGGTTAACCAGGACTATGGAGGGCAAGAATAGGAAGTTCTCATCTGAGGGCCTCTGCCAAGTTCTGGAAGGTTCTGGAGGAAGAATAGGCAGTTCTGAGGTATACAGACCTGGCTCCCACAGCCAGCAGGGGCTCCCTGAGTCTCCACATTCTCAGAGCAAACATCAGTCTCTTGGCCCTTTGTCCTTAATGACCACAGCCCTGGGGGGAGGGGGAGGAGGCTTTTACTCCCAAGGAAGCTGTTTGTATCCAGCATGTGAGGAGAGACCTAAATTGGCATTCCACATCGTAATAAAAAAATTCCCAACAATTATTAAAAGATTCTTATCTCCTGCTCCCTACGTGGATAATGAGTTCCTTCTCTGCTGGACTGAGACAGGCTGTCTCTGCTTGCACTTAATGAAACAGGACCAAGTTTGCAAATGAGCCTGCCCTGGCTCTCCCCTTAACCTCTGCTTGTCGAGTTGTACATCAAACCTTCTGGCTTCTGTCTTTCCTTATTAACAGCCCGTAATCTTGGCAGAGCCCTTGCCCCGGCACTTCCCCTTTCAATGTGCAGATCTGCTTTTTACTGGACATAGCAAATGCTACAGTTTTAGGTGATCTGGGTGCTCCTGGTTGGATAGAACATGAAGGCTACAGAGCAGAGAGGGAGGGGATGTTTGAGCATGTTTTAAAGTCATGGAGATGTACGTTCTCTTCTCTCTGGAACCCAATGATGCTGGAGAATGTCTCGCACCAGTTCTCACTGAAATCCTTTCTGCCTCCAGCGAGTCGCTACGGTTCATTTCATCCCCAGGACCAGGCGAGCGGAGTACGCTTCCAACGCATCCCTCTTGGACTTCCAGGGAAGTTCCTTTATTTTGGCATCCTTTCGATGCACACTCTTGACATAGAAGTGACTCTTTTAAGTGGGGTATTTGACAGCTTCTCTGGATCTGTGAGGTGTGGCTGCCACTGTAGGTTTTAGGCAGATTTTAGTTGAAAAAATAACTGGCTACTCTTTCATCAGGGCTTCACACAGATGCTTGAAAATTCTGGTCCAGTTGTTACAATGCAGTGAAACAATTCCTCCTAAACTTTGAAACTTGGACAACCATCTTTCTGAGCCCAAGAGCCAAACATCAAACAAGACTCTTATTTTGCTCTTCAGTCCCTCATGCCATGAACTCAGGTCTCAATGGTATTCTGTAGATGACCAATTTGATATGCATGTCCCACCTTGGAGAGAGTTGGTGTCTTAGAAGGCTGGGCTGACCTAGGCTCTCTTTCCGGTCTGTGGATTCTCACTGCCTCACTATTGGCTTTTCTAGTAGGGCTGGGCTTCTTATATGATTGCCCAGGGTTCCAGAAATAGGAAGCTCTCTTACAGGTGGGTCCTGGCTCTGTTTCATCTACTGTATCCAGAGGGTCATGTCCTGTCCAGGGAAAGGAGCATGTGGTAGAAGTCTGAGCTGGGTTCCCTATCTAATGCCAACTGGAAGCAGCACTAACAACCACATAAAGGGCCTGAGGAGATCGTGGAAGTTACTTCCTATTGAACACAATTGAAGACTAATCCTTTACCAGACCAGGAATGAGTGCAGCTTTCTAATAATCTCTGTATAAACTCGAGTTTATAAAGTGATTATTATAGGAAAATGATTTTGGATATCTGGAGATGAGAATGGAAAATAAGGTCTCCCAGGAGATGAGTGATGGAGGTATGGGCTTCACATTTTACTGCCTGACAAGGTAGCTAAGGATAAATATCTGCAACCCATGGTGAGTTCTCTTCCAGGGGTTCCAAGTGGGGGTCCACTGCAGCTTGGAGAACAGAGTAGGTATGAATCAAGAGTAACTCCCTCACTGAACAGAGTCAGGCTGTGGGGAGCAGCCTTCCTCTGCTGAATCATAGGGTCATTGGGAATTACAAAGAGCACCTGCTCCTATGAGCAAACAGGGTCCTTCTCTGGGAGCTTGTATGGCATGGCATTGTACCTATACACATGGCTGTGCTCCCAGAACTTACCATCCGGGTCTTCAGGGGAGTCTAGAGCAGTGGTGCCTTCTCACCACCAAGACAGAACTAATAAGTCACAGCTTCAGGCTTTCCTCTGTGTCCCCCAGGACTGTCATCTCTCCCTTCAGTCACAAGAACTTGTGGATGATAAATTTAAGACAAGATATGCATTGATTCTCCTTCAATATCTCCCCCATCCCACTTGACATCTCTCCAAAGAACGCAAGAGGAGAGGCTGTTTTGAGTGATTCTCACAGATAGCTGTGCATAAAAGTAACTTGAGAAAATTAACAAAAATACCAAGTCCTGGAATCTCTTAAAAAGATCAAGAGTCTAGAGTTGGGACACAGGACTCTGTGTGCCCTTGATCCTCCCATGGGACTTTGATGTGACCCAGGTTTGGGAGCCACCAGCCTGTGTCCTCCTCAAGCTCTTCTCTATTAACTTCCAGAGGTGTTGGGTCCTCATTTCAAAAGGACTGGGCCAATTAGCCCTCTCAGCTGGTAGGACCAGCTTGGTTATTGAGGAGGGAAAGCCCCAGGGTGTATTTTCTATAGCAAGGGCCTGACCAGTGACCTTCCCCAGCTGCCCTGCACGTGCCATTGGTCACCAGGGCAACCCAGGCAGCCAGGGTTAATAGCTCAGAGAAAACGTTCCTACACCATTGGGGGTGGGGTCCAGAGGACTCTTTAAGAACAGATCATAGTGAGTGTATCACTTCACACCAGCATCATCACCTTCTATTCTGAAAATGCATGGTGGAACCTAAGGCCTCCTTGGGACTCCCATAGACCTTTTAAGACCATTGGCCATTTCCACAGTTTGCCTCAATCCCTACCCTTCCACACATAGATTTTTTAAAACTAGGATGAAATAACATATCAATGTAACATAGCGGCTAAGACACAGGTCTTGGATTTAAATACCTGAAATGGAATCTTGGCTCTCGTCTTTCTGAGTGGTGTACTATAATGACATGAACCTTTCTGTGCCTCCGTTTCTCTACTCTGCAAAACTCTAGTGTAATTATTACGCATCCTATTCGTAAGATGTAATATGAAACGGTACTTGCAAATGTCTTAGCATGCCAACTTTTGCTGTACAGTGAGCACTCAAGAAATATCCAGTTGACCAGGGGATAATGGAGATTTGTGTGATGCCTTCCTTCTTTTCCCACCTCTTCTCTCTTTTCTCCTATTCTCTCACCCACTTCTCATGTCTCTGATCCAGCTCATTACTTATACCATCCAAAAAACATCCATCCAGCTCTGTATTCATGATTTCTGCCTCCCAAACTGACATTATCTCCAACTGGTTCCCTGCTATCAGTTTCTCCTGTTTTGATTATTCTCCAACTTACTCCAGACAGGTTTTGCCAAGATATGTGTCCTAATAACTCATTTTGTTTAGAGAATTTATTTCCACTTCCTATGACAGCAAGTTAATATTTTTTGCTTCATATCTTTCCCCAAACATTTCCTTTATCCACGACTTTTATTTTCTTTGTATACTATTGGCTTATCAGAATTTCATGGCTATATGGATAGCCTATTGTTCCCGCTGAAGTCTCTCTCTGGCCAAGCCATCCATGACTTCTCGGGTTACCTACAAAAATCCAGTTCCAACAACTGAGGTCCTTCTTTGATACATTTTGGTGGAGTTACTCTCCTTCATGGCTTTACCATTCTCTCTTATCTTTGTTCTGTATGAATGTCTATTAAGGCTACATCATAAGTACCTGAGGTTCAATCTAATGTCATGATTAAGAGTGCAGACTCTCAGGTCACATGGTCTGGATATAATTCAAATTTTAATCTAGTTGTGGTTCAATTTCCTCCTCTATGAATTGGAACATAATAAAACCCTGTACTTCTTTCCAGAGTTATTAGGAAAATTAAAGAAAATCACACAAAAGCATATCCATCATGAATTTACATTTTTAGGATTATGTCTTTTCGGAATTATGATTAGTAAAATACAGGAACTCTGTCCTTAAACACTCTGTGGAAGACCAATCCACAGAACCTAATTTTAGAATAGGCAAACAAGAATAATCTGTGGTCTACATGGGAATGCATATGGAATGTATTTCTGAATACCCAAAACAACATGGAAGAACAGCTCAGGCATTGGGTCAATTTATGAGGGAATGCTCACTCATTCTGGTCTATATCGAGTTGCAGAAGAATTTCCAAAAGGAAAGAAAGTGCCACCTCGAAAATAAATATGGACATGTGCTCTATGGAGAGCCATGCTCTTAAAAATCTCAAGTATTCATCACAATGAAAAACTCCAAAAATACATCTAGTTCTTGAGAAAGCTGCCAGCTGCTATGGGCTACCCCTGCAACTGTCCACAATCTATCCCTGAATGTACTTTTTATGGATTTTACAGAGGTGAAGTCAGAGATGTCATAATGCCACATGTAAAGTGCATAAAATCCTTCTTAGGTTTTTTGTTTTTTTTGATTTCTTGTTTATAGTTTTCACACAGTATTTTAGATTGATGGAATCTTTTTATTTTTCATTTTTCTTGTGTGCATGCATGTTTGCATTGTGTGAGCATGTGTGTGTGTGTGTGTGTGTGTGTGTGTGTGTGTGTGTGTGTGTGCATGTGGAGGCCAGGGGTGGCCCTTCTCTATCCTCCCACGGTCATTCCCCTTGCTTTTTGAGTTAGGGTCTCTCATTTGAATCTAGAGCTTTCCAGTGTGGCTGGCCTAGCTAGCTACCTTGTCCTGGGGATCCCCAGTCTTTACTTCCCAAGCCCTGAGTCTACAGGAGGGCCACCAAGCCTGACCAACGTTTTTGTGCATGCTGAGGATCCACACTCAGGTCTTCACGCTTGTTTGGCAAGTGCTTTAGTCACTTGATTCATCTCCCCAGACCCTGGCATCTTTTCCCCCCAATTCATTATGCTATGAATTTCATTACATTTTAATTTCAAAATTGTATATATCAATTCAGGAAGGAATTTAAGAGAGCTCTAATTCATTTTGTATTTTTTTCTCAAATGGCTCCATTGGAAGCATGTTTCACACTGGTGACTATAAGCATTGCACATATAGATAAAATTGTGAGCAGTAACACAATGAACGTCACCTCTAAATTGTGAAACATAAAATTTCTTAAGATCTCAGTTCTTTGGATGACTGTATATGCAGCTCCTTTAATGACCAGCACAGATCTCATCAAAATACTCAGGTTTTTCATCAGAGTATTTCAGATGAATACAGTTATAACCTGAGTGCACACGATGACCAATCATAATGATGTGGATTAATTCATTTTGAATTTTCACTTATTTTTATTAGGATCTGTCTGCACATACCGTTATACTCATGCACTATCATAGATTTATCTGAGTGCTAATGATGACAAAAATATGTTATTATTGCTATTTTACACTATAAAGAGAAAGTATTGGTCTAATTTCCATTTCTATAACAAAACATATAAGCAGGATTATTTGTAAGAAAAAAAGATGTTTATTGGAGCCTAATTCTAGAGGTCCTGGCCTCTGCTCATTCGGGGGAGGCCTTATCATGGGTGACGTCACAGGGGCAGGAGGGCATGCAAGAAAGCACGTGCTGAGACAGGAAGGCAGAGCATGACGAGGTGTCTCTGGTTCTATTTAGTTTTCTTCCCATCTTGAGCCTTCACCATGATCATAAGAAGAGAGTTCTACTCAAGAGTTTTTGTGAATAGTATGCTAAATAATGAATTAGAGAGTTGATACTGGCCTGTATAGAGCTCATAGTAGAGTTTGTAGAGGTCATAGTGCCCAGTATTTAGAATTTATAACGCCCTATGAAGATCTCACATTACCTCATGTCATCATATGTTGAGCTCACTGTGTGCCTGGATAGATTTAATAAAGCCCACAATATAGCTCCTAACTACCTGGATATAGTACACAGTGCCCCACACAGTGCACAGGTTGTCATGTATAGTGTTCTCAGTGTCCTGTGTGGAATGCCAAGTGCTCCTTTTTTATATCAGTGCCCTGGAGTGGGCACACCTGTATGCAGCTCATAGTGCTCCTGTTACACGTAGCACTTCACCTGTATAGACTTATAGTACCCTGTGTCTTGGTTAAAATGTATTTTATAGAAAGCACTGTTCACTGATATCTATAGAGCTCATAGTGACCTCTATAGATATCATAGTGCCCTATATAGATCCCATATGGCCTTTTAAGGACCTCATATTTCCCTATATGGAGCTCATAGTAGACTGATATAAAGCTCATTATGACCTCTTACACTGCCCGAGGTAGAACTCATGGTGCACCCCAGTACAGAGCTCATTGTTCACAATTGGAGAGCTCAGCTGGGCTCATAGTGAAATTTGTAAGGTCACTTGTTCAGTATATAACTGGGTGTCTTACATAAAGGTTGCTATGCCCTGTCTATATCTCGGGTTGCCAAGGCACATGTGAAGGCATATTGCCCTGTAAAGTGCTCATAATACCCCATGAGTAGAACACAGTATACTTTTTAGAATAAATACCTCTATACATAGAATTATAGCACCCTGCATAGAGGTTCTATGCTTTGTGTCGACATCATACTGTCCTGTGTGAACTTGTACTGTCCATCACAGAGCTTGTATCTTCGCTAGAGTCGTAGTGCCCTAGTACAGGACTTATATGCATAGCATATAGCATAATGATTCCTAGTGCCCTATATAGAGCTCATGGTGACCAGTATAGATCTCATAGTCAGCCTGTAGTTCTGACACCTAAAATATAGCTCTCAAAGACCTGTATAGAGCCCATAACATAGTGGGTCATCGGATGTCATAGTGCCTTGTTTTCATCTCATAGCACACATACATAGAGACAGATCATAGTGAGCTTCAATAGGCCCATAGAATATAGAATCCATAGTGTACCATTACATGGGTCACAATGCCCTGTACAGAGCTCATGTGACACCTGTATGAAGTTCATAGCACATCCATCAAGAACTCATGGTGTGCCTCTACACAGCTCAGGTACACCCATATAGAGTTCTCAGTGCCCCGTGAAGACATTACAGTGCACCTGCATGGAATTCATATTGCTCATATATAGCTGTGGTAGATCTGTACATGTAAACTGCATGTACCTAGAGCTCATATGGACCTGTGTGAGATCACAGTGGCTTACACAGTGCTCACAGTGCCCAGTATAGAGATCATAGTGATGAGCACAGAGCTCAAACTGCACCGGTTAAAGCTCATAGTGCCCTGTATACATATCTAGCTCATGGTGCGCTTGTGAAGAACCCACAGAACTGCTGGGACACTAATAGCAGATCACTAAGCACCTGCGTAGAGCTCATAATTCCCTGTGGAGAACCCACATTCCAGTGCAGAGCATGGTGCATAGGGCCCATACTAAACCCAGATAGAACTCATAGTGCCTTGTACTGAGCTCACACTACACTTTATGGAGCTTCCAATGCCATGTGGAAAGCTCACAGTTCACATCTATAGAGCTGATAGTGTAGTGTTGAGTGTATGTGGATCATAACACACCTGCATAGCACTCACAATCCCCTGCTTGCATCTAATCAGTACACTTCTCTGGAGGTCATGGGTCATGGTGCCCTCTAGAAAGGTCATAGTGATCTGTGTAGAACTCACAATGTCTGTGTATAGGTGATATTGTTCTGTACAGATCTGGCCTTGCCCTGTATGGAGATCAGATTGAACTGTATAGAGTTGGCATTATCCTGCATATCAGTCCCTATATCTGTGTGGAGCACATGTATTTATATAGAGCTCATAGTTCATCAATTGACAGATCAGAATGTACATTTATTGACTTAAAATGGCCTGTGTAGTGATTACAGTGTGCACTGTAGGGATCATGATACCCAGGCCAGTACTCAGACCCTTCTATAGAGCATATAATTACTTGTGTAGATCCCGTATCACCCAGTGAGAGCTCGTGTTCTTTCGAGAACTCACAGTGCCCTGTAGTATAAAGGTTACAGCTCACTTTTTGGCTGTTCTACTGACCTATGTAGATAATCTAATGCCTTATATAGAAGTCACAATGCCCTGTATAGATCTCATATTACCAAGTATTGAACTTACTGCCCTCTGTAGAACCCAGTGTCTTGTCTTTGACTTTATCTCTATAGAATTCATAATTCTCATGACACAACTCATACTACGCCTGAATATGGCTATTAGTGTGCTTGTATAGAGTTCACAGAGGCCTAATGTATAACTCATAGTGCAGTGAGTATCCTGTAGAGCGCTTGAGGGAAACATACTTGTTCTAACCATACCACTATGGAGGTCACAGTGCACTAATGTATAAAACTCATAAGGCAATGGGTTCTAGATTATAACACATCTGTACAGAGCTCATAAAGCCATGAACAGAGCTCACAGTGCCCTGAATGCAGTTCACAGTTGCCCTGTATGGAGATCATACTGCACATGTAGTGTATAGTACCTACATATAAGTCATAGTTCACCTACACAGAGATCACTGTGCACTTGAATAGAACTCATTATGTCCCGTATAGACCTCATAATGCCCCATATGAAGGTCATGATGTCCTGTATGGAGCTCACGATGTCCAGTGTAAAGCTCATAGTATACCTGTATAAAGTTTATAATGCCCTTTACCCAGGACACAGTGCATCTACGTGTAGCTAATACTGCTCCCAAATATAGCCCATGGTGGTCTATATGTGGACATAGTGCCCAGCATAGATCTCACAGTGCTCTGTGCAGACCTCATCGAGCAATGGACAGATGTCACACCAACCTGTAAGGTAGTGTGCTGTTCCTAGTTCACTGTATACTAGAGCTCCCCGAGACCTGTGTAGCCCTTACAGTGCACAAGCACAGAGCTCCTAGAACACTACTGCACAGAGCACAGTTCCCTGTGTACACCTCAAGGTGGCCTGCTCAGAGCCCAGACTGCACTTGATTAGAATTCATAGTGCACTGCACAGAGATCACAGTGCCTGGTGAAGAAGTCAAAGTGCCTACAGGGCTCAGGCATAGTGCTCCTATTGGAGTCGCTTAGAGATCACAAGGCACCTGAATGGAGCCCACAGAGAGCACACAGTTTATGTAAACATCTCATATACACTTGTATGGAGCTAGTAGTGGACTGCCTCGACTCTAGACACCATAATGCACCTGGTTGAGATCGTAGTTCTCAGGAATCTGTACTGTGGAGATTTCACAGTTTTTTTTTTTTAATAGGTCTCCTTCTGCCCACATTGAACTTCTTTTGCCCTATACAGAGCTCAAAATGCTCTTTTGACTGAAGTCATATGAGCCTGTATATAGGTCACATTTTAATTGTTAGGAGCTCATAGCTTACCTTTACTGCCTTGATGTGGCCAGTGGAGAACTCACTGGGTCATTCTTAGAGGTGATTCTTCCCATTACAGAACTCAGTGCCACGCTCGGTCACATATTGGTCTCTATGACTTCATATTGCCCTGCATAGAGATCAAGTTGCCTGTGGGGAGTTCATAGCACACTTTTAGAAGCCAGATTCCCCTATGTAGAAATTATAGTGCCCTATATAAAAGGTATAATATCCTGTACAGATTTTATTGCAATATATTGGACTCATGGCGCCATGCATAGACACGTAGTGTGACATATTGTGCTCATATTACACACAAAAGCACATGCCATCCCTGCATTGAGCTTATAATGCCCTGCACATAGCTCCCAGTGCACCTTACTTAGCTTGTGCACGGCACAAAGTCCATAGCACCTTGTATAGGACCCATAGTGTTACCACTGAGGTCCTCATGCCCTGTACCAGGCTCACACTGAACCTCTGCTCCTAGCGCTGCTGTACAGAGACCTTAGTGAGAGGCTCCTATACAGACTTCATTTCCCTGTGAACCCGTGTCAATTCCGTAGTGCCTTGTATGGAGTTCATAGAGTCCTTTCTACCACTCTTATTACTCAGCGGAGAACTCAAAATGCATCTCCAGTGAAATCTTTGTGCTCTGTACTGAGCTTATGGGTTACATTTTTGGTCCTTATTGGGAACTGTTGGACCTCCTAGTACCGTGTGCAAACAGATAGGACTACCCTGTGTAATGCTCATAGGACCACGTGGAGAGCTCATGGTGCACCAGTATGACACTCATAGTGACCTTTATATAGCAAACAGCCTGCTACCATATAACTCATAATGCACCAGGATGGAGTTTGGGATAATATGCACAAGCTCAACCCAGTGCAATGTTCATAATACCATGTATGGAGCTTATAATATTCTCCTGTATACAGACCATCAGGCCCTATATAGAGTTCCCCTTATAGAGCTCACAGAGCCCAGTGTGGCTCTTGTAGTACATGTATATGGACCTTGTGGTGGCCTGCAAAAAGCACATACTGCACTCGTACACATCACGTAGTGCACTCTGTAGAGATCCTAGGGCTTGCTATATAACTCCTAGCGCTCTGTATATGAATTACAGAGCTCAGGATAGGTCTCACAGTTTCCTTTAGTGAACACACCTTGCCCAGTATAGAAGCCTGTGGAGAGCTTCCAGTGCTGTGTATGGACCTCGTATTGTTCCTGTAGACCTCAGAATTCACCAGCGGAGAGATATGATTGGTTGTCTAATGGACTGTAGAGAGCAAGCAGTGTCCTTTGTGGAGGTCGTATTGCCCAGTTGTCACGGGAAACTTTTTCACCTGGGGAGATGTGAATACACATCTTCTCCTCAGATAGCCACAGACAACAGACAAAAGGATGATTATGCCAAAACTAGTTTGGGCTGAGTCATCTTTCAGTCTTCGTTGCTTTATGCTTGAGAGCAATGGGGTCCTGGTTCCTTGTCAGCTCCCTGAGCTATGAGTCTGGACTCTTTCCTTCAAAGCAGTTCTGGTCATGAACTCAAGTCCTTTCCCCACTGGAACCTGTGAAAACTACCATGGAAACACCCCAAACCAGTATTGCTGCTTGCGTCTGTCTTAATGTAAGCCAGCTGATTAGGATAGGACCAAGTTCAAAGTCTAATTGAAGTCAGAAGTTTGGAACTTTTTTTAATTGTTCCTTTAATTGCGTGCCCCTCCTCCCTGCCCTTATTCTTCTTGTCTTCACACCTGAGCAAACGGCTGGTCTGGAAAGAGCTCTTTCTACACACAAAAGTTCACCTTCAATCCACAAATCATCAGTGTCTATCCCTCACTATGGTCACCCAAGAAAACATAACTACACTCCAGGTGCCCAGGATCAGGTTCTTTGGAGAAGAACACTCTTGACATAAGCTCAGGCCTCCTCCGAGTACTATGATGGAATGTTCTTGTGTCTGGAGGCAGAAAATGGGTATATTCCCAGTATAGCTACAAGGATAGGGTTTCAGAGCTGGTCAATGAGTTTTACTTCTGGCTCCACGGTTACCAATCAAGTACCCTTGGGAAAGTTTTGTGTCTTCTCTTGCCCTGGGTACAAAGCCACAAAAGTGGAAAAGATAGACAGGCCTCATGGCAGTTGTGAAAATTAAATGCAGCTGTGTGTCTCAAGCTCTTGGCACAGTGCTTGAGGATGAAGTGATTATGGAAGAAAGGCTAAGTCTAAGGGGATGGTGGGCTGTTGACAACCTACTTGCCCTTCTCATCTCTTTTGGAAAAAAGGGCAGACAATGGCTCCAGGTCCTGACTCATGCTATTGTCCCTGACTCCAAACACAGCTTACCAGATGCTGTCAGACCTCGGTATGAATTATTGACTTGGAATTTACTCTTTATAAAAACATGGGTCCCATGTGAGCCGAATCTCAGCTTCCAGAATTCACTGTGGGGCCTTTCTTGCTCATTTGCTAGGTGGGCTCCCTTTGGCCTGAGGGAGTTAATATGTTTCACAGCATGTTTAGTCGATTGCATCTGGCCAGATGTTCCTCTGTGTGGGCTCCCTGAGCAATGTGGGAGGGAAAGAACACCCTGGAGTGCACGGAGTTGCAGCCAGGAGGCCTGATGTTGTACCGCCTTGGTCTACACCACCCTCCTAGGGAAGAAAGCAAGCTTTGAGATGGTGGTCTGGAGGACACGTTTGATAATTTGTTCCCCTCTGTTAGGAACAGTAGGTTATAGGTACAGGCCAAAGACAATCTCTACTGATGACGTAGACTGCAGTGTCTGAGAGATCTTCCAAGAAAAGAGCCCAGTTATAGGTTATTATAAAACAGAAGTACTCAGCAAGGTGACCATGGAAGGAGTGGTCAGGGGGCCACATAGGGTTGCTAAGATCAATGTCCTCCACCATCTCCTCCAGTCCGCAACAGTGTCCAATCCAGCATTCCTTCCCTCCATTCAGCTTAAATCTGAAAGTATATGACCATCATTATGTATGATTCAAAGTTCAAGACAAAACCCTTTGGGGAATAGGTAAGATTTTCATGGGAGGCATCATCATGCCCAAAACTGGAGCAGGAAAGCTATAGAAATCTCTCATCAGGACACCAGCTACTTAACCAAGTAGAGTGAATTAAAGACCCAAAGAACAAGAAGGTTTTGTGGCCAGGCAGTTGGTCATAGAAAATATCATTTATTGTACTCAGCTCTTCTTCCTTGATTAAAGAATGTGGGTTTTTTAAACCCAGCTCAAATTCGTAGATGCTGAACAGAGATCAGTCTTGGTGGAAGATGCTGGTGGGGACCATCTCATTGGTCCTAGTTCCCAGGGCCAGTTCTTCATTAAAGACAGGGGGGTTGGGTATCATGGTTTCCTAGGCCATGTTAACCTAAAGAAGGTGAATTTTATACTCAGCTTGAGAAGAAAGGGTTAAGAGGTAGCAGTATGCTACCATAACCATGACAGAATAAAAAAGGTCTTAACTATATTATCCCTTGTGATAACTTCCTCCAAAGCTGCCATATGAATGATCACACAGCCTCTGAGCTAAGACCATGTGTAACAGCTGAAATTATAGAGGCTTAGACAGAAAGAATGACTTATCAAAGGCACATAGTGGGAAGATGGTGGATCCAGTTATTGAATGCAGGGGTGGCAAAGCCTGAGCTCTTAACTTCCTTGTCACTAGATCTTCTGGGACTTTCTATTCTTCCCACGAGTCTTCTCTTCCAAAGTGCACCCTTCCCAAGTCAGCTGATCTGAGTTTCTGCTTTGTTTCTCTGGTGCCCGTCAGTGTCTCAGCTTTCCTAGCGCTGGGCCTCATCTTACAGAACTTTGTCATTCTGGGCTGTATTCTTTCGTTTCGGTGGTGGTAAACATTCCTCCTGATGTTGAGGTCTTACAGGATATTTCTATGTGGACAAGAAGGTCTGTCACTTGCTTCTAACTTGCTTCTTGCTTTGAATGCTGTGTAAAATTTTCATCACTAACAAGTAACTAAAAAATAAAAAAACAAACAATTCAAAAGACAGTTTTCTTTTGGATCTCAGTTGCAGAGGTTTCAGTCAATGGTTGGTCAGCTCTATAGCTTTGGGCCTGAATTGAAGCAGGCTATCATAATGGCGGGAATGTGTGGATGGAGGGGGGGAGGCGTTTACCTCAAGACAGACAGGAAGCCAAGAGGTATGCAGTGAGAAACAGTAGTATAGTCTTCAAAGGCATGCTCTCAATGACCTTCTTCTTTCAAATAAGTCCCACCTCCTAGTTTCCTCTTCCTCTAAAAAATGTCATCGAATTTTTAAACAATCAATGGATTCATGGATTAGGTTGGAGACTTCATAATCCAATCACTATTGAATAGTGCTTCAAGTTGGGGGCTAAGCCACTGACATAGGAGGCTTTCATGGAGACACTTCATATTCAAACCATAATAAACACAAACTTGTGTGTGAAGGCATCAAGGAAACAAGAAAAAGAAGAAATAAATAGTATAATCAAATTCACTTTAGAAAGCTAACATCCATGGTCCTAGCAAGGACATTGAAATGGCAGGAGTTCTGGGGTAGAATAAAGCAATGTGGTGTGTGTGTGTGTGTGTGTGTGTGTGTGTGTGTGTGTGTGTGCATGTGGTGTGTTTGCATGAGTTTTAATAGGAAGAAATAGCATGAATGATATAAAACATTGATTTGGGCATAAAAAAGATATATAGCCCGACATCTTAGAGTATTTTATACCCCTTAGATTGGTCAACCTCTAAACACGACTGGTTAATTGGCTGCCTGAGTGGACAGTAGTGTCACCAAAGCCTTGACACCCAGCATAGAGAGAAATCCAAGACCTTCGAACGGAGCTTACACTAAGAGAAAACATGCCAGGATCCCCAAATGGTACAGAGACCTCTTTGCACATCCACCCTGAACTCTGAAAGAAACAAGAAAGACACCACTATTGTGGTTGACCCACTGAATATGTGGAGTTGTTACTGTATCAGGTGATCTACTCTCATTAATAGATACACTGTAAAATTTAAAGGACTTTTTTTCCTCCTTTAGGCGGGAAAGCCTTGACTATATTCCTAAACTGGGGGGATCCTGCCGTGGAAGATAAATTGAAAGAGCAAATGAGAGAGTTGGTAATCGTTAGAGCCAGTTCCCTGTGGCACAGCAAGAAGTGACCCAGAACAGGGCCTCTGCTCGCCTGTGCCTGCCTGTCAGGAAAGAGAAGAATACTGGTCATTTTGGTTTCAGTGGTTTTACTACTAATTATTAACTAGAGAGAAATGATGGAAAAAATAGCAAGGAGAGCAAACATACAGAAATAGCACAAGGTTTAAGAATCTTTTCAAGTTATTAAATACACGGTGGATGATAGGGAGACGTCATGGTGAGGTCAAATTCAGGCTTTTCCATAACTTCTCTGCAGAAATGCAGGAGCTTCTTGAGATTTCTTGTTCATGTGGAAAACAGACAAACTTGTACATTTCACATTGGTTATTTTTTTCCCAAGGACAAAAATAAGATATCCTGTAAATTATGCAACAAAACTTGTAATATTTTGAGACCCCCATCAAAGCTAACTTTCATGGAACATTTATTTTGTGTCAGACATTGTTCTAAGCCAAATATAAGAATTAAGCCATCACACATTTATGATAACAACCCAGTGAGGATTATTTGAAGCAGGGTCTTGTTACGGTGGTCAGGGTGGTCCAAACTTGAAGTTCTCCTGCCTCAGCCTCACTATTGCTGGGATTGTAGGTGTGTACCACCATTTTTGGCTGGAGGATACTCTTTAATGCCCCCCCCCCATTTTATAAATAAAGAAACCGATAGAAAGCTTTAGTTAACAGTGCTTTACTTTGAGTAGAGAGATTGAAAGTACATGCCCGATATTTTCATAGTTTACATAGATACATATTTTACATTTGATAAATAGAAAACACAATAGATATTATTTAAAATAATAAAATTCTGAGTTCTGTCTTTTCCTTTGTACTTTATTCTATTTTATGGATGTGACCTTGGTCAAATCCTAGCCTTACTAAGCCTCTTGCAAAGTCCTGGTGGCTCTTCTCCAGGATGTCTTTGTGACATATAGACCAGAGGGAAAATCAAGCCTTGCTACGCAGTGAACGCTCTTTGCTCTGTAAGTCTGCAGCGTGTTCCCACGTGGCATGGCTCCAGTCCTTCTGGCGTCTCATGTCTCATGACAGAAAGTCTCATGGGTGTTTTATATTGCTTTTTTTTTTTCCAATTGATAGATCAGGCTTTTGGATCATGCTGCTTAATCTCCCCCAGTTTCATTTTACTATCAATTGGTTTCATTAGCTTAATCTCCCCTCCCCCAATCAGACACTGAAGTTAGGATTTCAGTGTAAGTAGTTTTATCAGGCATGTAACTCCCAGGAAACACATCAGGGGAGTAAGGAAAAGAGACAGAAAAGAAAGGGGAGTTGATAAAGCATGCCTTAGTAATATGCTATCTTTATGGAAAAATGGGCCTTAATCACCCTAGAAGCTCTCTGAGAGCTTAGAATACTCCAGAAGTGTCCTATTTGGGGGCCAAAAGTTACGATTTTTATTTGCCAACTTTTACTCCTGTTTATTATGGGGTAACTGCTACTGACTTCAGGGTTTCTGGCCATCCAGAAGAATGAGCCAAGGCTCTCTGGTGGCCAGAAGATACCCTTCGGTTGAGAGACTCAGTTCAATTTGGCTCTATGAAGATTGTTGTCAGGTGACCTTCGGCGTATACTAAGGAGATAAGGCCAGACCCCAACAGTATCTGGTAGAGTTGTTAAAAAATAAATAAATGATCCATTCAAGAACTTTGCTCATAGGAATGCTTAAGAGATGTCGGCTCCCATAACGAAAATGTCAGCATTAGCGTTACCATAACTATTGCAGAACTCAGTTGAAAACCCAAGTCTTCAAAGTCCAAGTCTTAAGGCCATTTTAATCAACTGGGAAGCCTCAGATTTCTTTTCTGTTTCTTCCCTCTTCTGATCATTCTGTTTGCTTAGGCTAGCCCTTAATCTTTTATTCTCTGAGAAAGGACTAATTAAAAGAGAATCACGTTTCTAGATTAAATTTCCCACCTCTGAAATTCTGTGATTTGTTTTAGAAATATTCCCCAAACTAACATTAGCTTTTATTGTTGTTTTATTTCTTTAAGCCATGCCACTAATGGTTTTGGGGTCAGGAGATAGACATCTTGTTTTGATGAAGGTTCCCAAAGGGTAAGCTCCAGTCAAACCATGTTACACTGGAAGACTTTAAGCCATTTCAACTACTCAGTAGAGAACACATCCCAGGACGCAGGCAGGTTTCCAAGACAACTGGGGATTTGATGGTTCATTGAAGAATGGCCGATGCAGCTGCATAATGGGGTCTTGGAAGTCTCAAACTATTCTGCAAGAGCTTTTGGTTCAGGAAATGCAAAACATATTTGCTGCAAACATTTTTCTCCTCAATTTTTAATCACATATATATTGCAAAGAAATGTATCCCATCTGTTTTTTTTTCCTCATTTGTACTTATATCCTCCAAATTAAAAAAAAAAAGATATTTATTTGATGTTTCACAATTAGGTTTTTTTTTTCCTTTCTATGATTGAAGAGCATAGTTGGGGAGACACAAGCTTTCCTGCTCCTGATGGTGATCTTGACTGTGGGTCACTGAAGTGGCCTCGAAGTTGACAAGGCAAATTGGCCATGTGGTGAATTCCTTGGAGGACCAGTGCCAGCTCTCTCTCCGTGGCAGACACAATGGGCCACAAAAGGGTTCATCTAATTCTATTCATCACAGAAACTTGGCAAAGAAAAGAGCAGGGTGAAAAGAGGTCAACGGACCTTCCCTACCCACAAGTCCAACCTAGCTTTATTTTGCAGCTGAGGAAACTGAGCCCCGGAGGCAAGGAATTCTTTGCCTAATGACACATGGCTAATTAACGGCAGATTTGGGGTCATAAACTCAGGTCTCCTGAGCCTAGGAGCAGAGTAGCTGAGTTCATTTTTTTCTCTCTCTATCCTATAAAGCATCAAAGCACAGTGGGAAAATTAGATGGCAGAACCTGTAACAAGGTTACTGGGGAATCATGGGCCCTTATGAGTTTGGGGGACTGGGAGAGGTTCAGAGAGATATTTAAAGCAGACTGTTTTCCTCAAAGAATTCTAGATAGATGCTGGATACACACTGTGTAATTTAACTACCTTCTAGAAGGTCACATGGGAGACTTACTTAAGTGCTCCAAGTTTCTGTTTGCTGAAGACATTTGGTATCCTGGGTACCACAGAGAAGTGCTCAAAACCAGCAATTTTCTGAACAACACTACTATCTCAATAGTCTTACTTTCTAAGAAATAATTATTTAAACTATATGAAACATTCTGTCCAGGATCTGGGACTCACTCTTATGATTTTTAAATAAGTACAAGAAAAAAATCTATATTTTAATGTGTTTTGAAAATTTTAAATACTTGACCATATTCTTGGAGATTTTGAAGCATAATATACAATCGGTATAGTCTCTGAGAAGGTACGCAGGATTGAATATAATTAAATTTTGTAGAATGAAATATTACCTAAGGCCACCGATGTTTCTTTTAAGAACTTGCATTGCTTCATCCCCCATGGAATTGTGCTGTGACAGATCAGCACTGGGAACGAGACAACTGTTCCAGGACTGTGTTAGTTACTTTTCTCAATTCTTTGATCTAATACCTGACGAGAAGCAACTTGAGGGAGGAAGGGTTTCTTGTGGCTTACAGTTTGAAGGGATACAGTCCATCATGATGGGGAAGGCACGGCAGCAGGAATGTGAAGCGGCTGGTCACATTGCATCCACAGCCAGGAAGCAGAAAATAGACAAGAAATAGAGCCAGGCTATCAAAACTCAAGTCCCACCCCCAATGATTCACTTTATTTAATAAAGCTCCACCCTTTCCCACAAAATTCTACATCATTTGAAAACAATGCCAACAGTTGGGAACCAAGTGACCAACACATAAACTTAAGTGGGACATTTCACATCATCATGGAAGCCACCAAAGGGACAGAGCAGGTAGTTACAAATATGTCATGTGTGATATAATCATGTTAGGTCACACAAAAATGTACCAAGGTGATGACTAAGGAGCATTCATCCTCAAATGTTGATTGGTCATCACTTCACAAAGGAAGAAATACGAAAGCAAAGGAGTGTGTGTGCGTGGGAGAGAAGAACTTCCTGAACTCAAGGTCAAGAAAGCACCGAGGAAGTTTTGGAGAACAGCCCAAATCCCACATTACACCTTCAGCAACGAAGTGCTGGTTAGAGAGCTCAGCACCAGCTGAGCTTCTTTTTCTCCTCTAAGGGCAGGAGGCATCTTGGGTTTCGTTTTACATTTACAACACTTAGTGAGATCCTGGCACTAAGTAGGACTCAATAAATGTGCACTGAGTTGAGACCAGATCTAAGTGGATGTGAAAAGCCATGACAAGGAATCTGGGGGTGATTTGGCAGGGAACAGAGAGCTGTTGTAGCTTGCTTCTCAGTGGAGTGACACGTTCAGAAATGCACTTTGGAGAGATTGCTTGGCAGCATGTGGGGGGTTGGAAATGGAGGAGAGAGAGTGGAGGCAAGAATCAATCTGGAGTCCTTGCACAATTTCAAACAAGAAGCAACTGAACGCATAAGGAGACCGAAGAATGGAAGACTCCCGCAACAAAGCAGCTATCTTAGAAGAAAAGTAGAAATGCTCCTGTAATAAAATTTTTTAAGGCAAAAGAGAAAAATTGGTGGGAATTGAATAAATGATTCCTAGTTAGGCAAATGAATGAAGATGGATCTTGAGACTCTAAGTGTCTGATTGCCTGGAAGCAGACAATAATGCCATAGGCAGGCAAGTAGAGAACTTGAGTTGGGAAGAAAGATGAGCCTAGCTTTTGGCTTTGAGGAAAGTCTTGAGCTGCTGGTAGACCATTCGAAGGCACCTAACCAGATCGTTCAAGGAAAACTTGGAAGGTAAGTTAGAAGAGAAGATTTCAATGCGAGATCTATATGTACAGTACTAAGAGCCAAATGTTTTGTGAATACATAGGAATGTGGATTTATAGACTAAGGAGAAAGGAAAGGGTAGAAAGGAACATTATTGACCCCCATGCTCTAAAGCTGCAATCTGACACATCTGGTTTCAGGGACACTCAGAACATGACTGCATGAGGTCACACCTGTGTCCAGACCAAGTCAAGCCTGGCAGGCTGGTATAGCTCCCCCTGCAGGAAAAATCTGGAAAGGGTCTTTCTGATATGCCTAGGAGGAGCCTCACTCACTGGCTCACCCAATTAATTTTCACTGTCTACTTTGCCTCAGTAAATGTCTTATGAATGTCGTCTCTGGAGTCAGCCTGCTAGAATTTGACTCTCAGTACAAAGAGAGGGAAGGATTTTATTTTTAAATGTCTCTTTTTCTTTTATTTCGATTGAAAAGTTTGGGAAAAAATAACGTCTCTGTGACAGAGCTTGGTTATCCAAAGTCAAAGTAAGGCATGTGGGCAGTGTTTAATATACAGAAGTGGCTGGATGTACTATAGTTATTCTTATAACACACTTACAATGATTGATTAAAAACCTACACTGAGGCCCTGGATAAGAACACATTTGAACTTGGGCTGTCCATCCGCTGAGCCTGTGTGTCTGGTGTCCACATATCTCTTCTCTCCAGATAAGAACCGCCACTGACCACTGCCCCCTGCAGCTGTCAAACCGCCATAGCTCTCCCATCACTCACTCCTTAATTCATTGTATCATTCATTCAGCTGATATTTATTGAGTATCCACTTTGGCGTAAGCACTGTCTTTTGAGTGGAAACTGAAGTAGTCACACCTTTACTTTTCTGGATAGTGTGACATTCCTCCAGCATCCACTCCTGAGAGTCCTGAGTGAAGAACCAGCAAACAGTTAGGGGGAAAAAAAGCAGTGAATCCATACCAATTACATAGAAAAATACACAAACTGTCAGCATTGCTTTTATCCCATGATGTTGCAGGCAAGAAGGGATCCATTTTCCCACATCTGTTCACATCTGCCTTGATCCTCATAAAACCTCCTCCAGATAATCATTAATGAGGTGGCAACATGGGCATCGGGGGCCCAGGGGAGATGCTCTGTTTGATGTTCTGGGTGAAACAAATGCAAAACTCCCTTGTGGAAACACGCAGGGCTTAGCCTGAGTCCTTCTTGACAGACCCTGTAAGCTCAACTCAAAATCAGGGGAATTGGATTGCAGAGAGGAAGCAGAGCAGCACAGTTTAGGGATGGGGGTTGGAGCCAAGTACAGTCTCCAAGAGTAAAAACAGATGCAAGTGCTCTCTGTGTGGCTAACATAAAGGGTTA
Source organism: Zapus hudsonius (assembly GCA_004024765.1). NCBI lineage: Eukaryota > Metazoa > Chordata > Mammalia > Rodentia > Dipodidae > Zapus > Zapus hudsonius. The sequence continues at coordinate 23,988 of PVHP010016687.1, forward strand.
CCCACTTCCACATCAACAGAATTCTCTCTACTCTTGCTTGTGGAGTGCTTTGCTTGGGTAGACATTCAAATTTTGCTGTATGCATCCAAACTCCCATCGACGATGAATATACAGAGACTGAAACTTTTCCTGCAATGAATACATATCCAGGCATTATTGCACACCTCCCCCTTCCTCTCTGCTGTTTGTGTATAATTTATCCCATGGCTGGTAAATGATAAGTGCTGAGGAAACTTGCTAAGTGAATAAGATGCCCAAAGATGGAGTCATTCAGCAGGTTAAAGGGACCTACCAACATTCCTTTCTGTTTTCTGTCCATGGCACTAGATGAACACTCAGGGCAGAGCAGACACACACAGAGACACTTCCTTTCATGGATGCTTTTGTTTGGATGCCCAGTTTCCAGTTGCAGATGGCGCTGCTCCTACCAGTTCTTGGAAGGATGCTTCCTAGTGCAAAATGAACCAGGGTCCATGACCGGGTTAACATGAGAAAGACAAACCTCAGGATTCAACCAAGTGTGGCAAGTGTTCTACCCGCCTCGTACACTTAGTCGGTGCTCAGGGTAGATCTGGCTTTGGATGGGGAACGTGACTTTGTCTGACTCAATTGGGACATGCACACACTTCTTCAAAAGCTTCAGTGTTCTTAGAGATCAAGCCTCTATCTCTCTGCTCCTAGGACTCATCTGCGGATGTGTGAGGTGGTCAGCAATGCTGTGGTATTGATGGCCATGTAGCAATGAGCTTTTGAATGAATACTTGTTTGCAAGGGGCAATGAGAAATCTCTCTGCCCTTTATCTCTCCACTCTGGTCTCAAGGCTCCAAGAGGCAGACAGTAGAAGTAAACTCACTTTCCTGAGGTAACCTAGCAAGTCAGGCCATGAGGTTCCAAACTGCACTCTTAAACATTGCAATTAACATCAGACATGTGTTTTCAGGCAACTCCAGGGCTGATTCCACAGTTACATATACTAGACCTGTTTTATTTTCTTTTTTTGAATTATCATTGTGTATCAACTGTAGAGATTAATGGGCTTCAGTATGTCATTTCCATGCATGCATACTGAGCGTATTAATCAAATCTAGTTTTTCAAAACATTTTTCGATAATTTTCATATGTATACATAATGCACTTTGATCATAACCCTCTTCTATTACTTTCATTCGTCTCCTCTCTCCCTTCCTCTTTCCGCTGAACCCCTCCTTTCCAACTCTCCCTCTTCTATTTTGATGTCTTTTTCTTTTGCCCTCCAGCATCCATGATGTGTTTGATAGGTGCTCTAGTATCTTGTTGTTGCCTGAACAAATCAAGTTTTAAAATCAGTCAATCAAAAGCAGGTAACCCATGAGTGTTATAAGAGGGGTGCTGAGCACCTACTCAGAGCAGAGTCTGGCACAAAGAGGATGATGTGTACCCCCTTATCTTGGTCCTTGCTGAGGGATGCTCCTGTCCCAAGTTCTGCCCTGTCTCCCTCGCCCTGGGCCTGACCACTTCCACAGGGATTCTCTTCTCCCTGCCAAGGAGACAGCGGTTGGGGAGCTGCTGCCTCTTAGGATAAAGAAAGGCCATCAGCAAGTGCACATTCATTCTTAAAACAAACATTTGTGGGGCTGCAGCAGGAGCCTGGGGTGGCCGTGGAGGCAGCCACAGCAGCAGGGACTTGGCAATGGTTTCATTAGAAGCCGGAGCCCCCCTGGAGGCCAGCGGGGAGTGGGGCTGGAGGTGGGGAGCAGTGCAAAGGCCAGCTGGCTCTCTGGCAGCAAAGTCAACATCGCCCCAGATGTCTGCCCTGGGGTTGAGGCCATTAGCTCCAGTTTACCTGCTCACTTCATTTTTCAAAATTAGCCACAAAAGCCTCCCACGAAACACAATGGACAGAATTTCCCAGCAGGGGCAGAAAGAAAACAAGGCCTATCTTGCCATGCGCTTGTCTGGAGTTTCTGAATGTCCCCTGGTGCCCTGGAGGCTTGGCAGCAGCGAGGTTGACCGCTCCCACATGGGCATGGGTGCCCCACCATCCTTTCTCTCCCAGATGGGCCCCATTGAAGAGCAGACAGCTACCCCAACCCCCTAGCCTTGAATGGGTCCCCTGGCACTGAACCCAGGAAGGCCCTGGTTCTTTTTCTCCTCCTCATCCTCCTCTTGCTTCTTCTCCAGCTCCTCCTCTTCCTCCAACTCGTCTGTTTCTCTGTCATCTCTCTCCATCACGGTTTTCTCTGTCTCTGTCTGTCTCTCTTTCTGTCTCCCCCACCCAAACCCCTTGGGATAATATCACAGTTGAAATTCCTGAATCCACTATGAGAGTTGCCCGGAGACTGGGAGATGGTATTAGCTTTCAATCACCTGATCTCATCTCTTCCCTCGCTCTAGCCTCTCAGAAGGCAGAGGGCGAAGGGGAGAGGTGAGGAGGTTAAACATTCGTCTGCCAAGCCATCGTTTCATCGGGTTGTGCTTGAGAGCCTGGCCAGACAGGAGGGGTTGGAGTGTCAGTCGAGTGGTGAAAGGTTGTCTGTCCATCTGTCTGGGTTATCTGTACAGCCCAGAGTGAGTTTCAACTGCAGAAATGGGGAGGAGGGAGCTGGAAGAAAGGAATGTGGTGATGGAGAGAAGGAAGGGGAAGGGCTGAGCTATAAGGCTTTGCAGTTGAAGTTTCAAGGCACAGCGTGCTCTTTTACCACTGGAATGTTCTTTCTAACCTACAAATCAATAGAATATTCATCAGCCTACTGGGTGCTTTGGGTTAGTCAGAAATAAAAAGGTGTTGAGCCTTCTCATAGAAGACCCAGCTGCAACAATGTCAAGCTAGGGACAATAAGGGTGACCTGTTGGTGTCTATGTTTTATCTTTGGGGACTTTAGAAAATCAGAGAGACCTGCCACACACACACACACACACACACACACACACACACACACACACACACAGAGTGATTGAAACCTCTGGACAATGTGAAATTCTTATTGTTGAGACAGGGTGTCTCTGTCATGCAGGCTGATCTTGAATTCACAGCTCAAATGGGCGCCTGAGATGTTGAGCGTGAAGTTGTAGTAGATAGCTGACTGGGGACCTCAACTCAAAGAGAAAAATAGCTACAAAAACAAAGAGATTACATAGGAACTAGGGAATTGAATTCAATATGAAAGCACATCATTTTCCTGTTTAAACTGATGCATGCTATCGCTAAGTAAAACACAAAATGCACTTGAAATAAAAGCCATTCAGGAAATTTTTTCTTTATTGCTCAGTTTGGGGAAGGCTTGAATGATCCAATGGAGTGTGCCCTTCTGACTCACACTGCTGAGGTAATAAACTGGGTCTGGAAGGAGCAAGAGTAGGGTGCTGATTCTGGCTCCTGTCCTCACCTGAGTGACCTAGAAATCCTTTCACTGTGTCTAAGCTGTGTTTGCTTTGATTCAAAACAGGGGAGAGCGTGTGGAGGAGATCCAAACTCCAAGATATAATGACAAAGAGAACACAGACATACACATTGAGTATATAAATATATAGACTGAAAACCTGCATAAATATACGTATATATTAAACATATATGTGTGTGTTTCTTATTATCACTCAGAAAGGCTGTGTTCTCTTCATAAGATTGCCAACAAGGTGAGGGAAATTCCATTTAGAATCATTCTAAAAATATTGAAGGAGAGTCAATTCTCTCACACATATGCAAATTAGTAAGTCCGGTATTTGACATGACATAAAAATCAAGAATGTTTATACAATTAAATTATGCTAAATATGATTAAAATTAAATTATATGATAAAAATATGGCCTCCAAAAAATAGTTATGGGCTGGAGAGACCGCTCAGAGGTTAAGGAGCTTGCCTCCAGAGCCTAAGGATACAGGTTCAATTCCCCAGGATCCACATAAGCCAGAATCACAAGGTGGCACGTGCATCTGAAGTTCATTTGCAGTCACTAGAGGCCCTGGTGTTGTGCCCATACACACACACACACACACTCTCTCAATCTCTCTCTGTATCTCTCTGCTGGTGGATAAATAAAATATTAAAAAAGTTATATTTTAAAAGACCAAATGGCACTCTCTAGAAAAAATAGAGATATCAATTTTTTAAGATATACAGGATCCCTTGCCACAAGGACTAATACAGACAGCCCACGGAGGAGGATATACAACTGATCAGGGACGGGGAGGGGGGGATTGGGGAATTCGGGATAACAACGCATGGTTTGCCCACTAAATAATGTAACTCATTATGGACAATAAATATATATTAAAAAAAAAAAGTATCTTGATGAACATACATAAGGTACCTGAATTAATGCAGCTGAAGAGAGATTCTGTGAGCTGGAAAGAAGCAATCATGAAAATAAAAATAAAACAATAACTAATTAACTAGCTAAATAAAAGTTAAAAGATGACTGTGGCCTGATGTCAATTCCAAAGTGTAAAAGATGGCCAGTGCCAGTGAAAAAGCAATCCAATAAGAAGCCTGAGAGATGCACCCAGTGAAATGTAAGGACAGGTTTTCAACAAGGTGCTCAGAAGCAGGCTAGGGCTATGTTGAAAGCTACAACTTCATTTTTGTGCTGTCGCTCATGGTGGATTCCCTAATTCTAATTCTGTGAGACCAGGATGTTTCTTTGATATCCTATAGTATCTTACAGAATTATGTTGACTGGTCATTTACCGAGAGAGAACAAAATAACTATTATGGTTAATTGATTTGTTGTTAAATATGCACCTGAAAATTGATTTAAAATGAAACAATAGGGCTGGGGAGATGGCTTAGTGGAGAGAGTACCTGAGTTCAGATCTCCTGAACTCACCTAGCATGCCTACAGTGATATGGAAGGCCAGAAGTTTCCAGAAGCTTGCAGGAGAACTAGTCTGGAGACCATGTGGTGACCAAGGAATCGTGAGAGATCCTGCTTCGAACAAGGCAGAAGGTGAGGACTCACGTCCAAGATTGTCTTCTGACCTCCAAGTGTGCACTTTGGCCTACATATACGCACACTCACATGATAATGATTGCAACCTCTGGACAATGTGAAATGATTCTTTTTATCTCTGTAAAGCAGGCTGACCTTGAACTCACAGCAATCCTCCTACTTCAGCCTCCTGAGTGCTAGGATTAGAGGCATGCACTGCCACGCCTGGCTAGGATACTATTGATGTTAATAATACAATGAAGGTTTACATGCCCATCTGATTGCTGTTTTATAGTGATAGGCTTAGGAGAGAGTGTATCCCACAGAAAACCAAGACTGGAATTGAAACTCCATAAATCTCTCCCTCTCTCACTGAACCCTGCAAAGCATCCCAGGGGTTTCCATGTGGGCAGAGAAATGTATTTGGATTTGGATGGCGCAAATAAGCCTGTCTAGAGAAGCAAGCCCCAGAAAGGAAGGCAAGGTATAATCCTACTCACTTGCTGATGGGCATTTCCTTGCTCACAAAAAGGTCTGTATGCCAGAGGAAAGTTCTTGGCCCCCAAGCTCACAACCAAACACTAGGGTGAAAATCTCAGCAGGATAGGTATTTCCAGCCCTCATTCTGCCCTATTTCCCTTCATGGCTCAGCAGGCAGAGAAATCATGGCCAAAACTTGAGTTGACACATGGTCATAAAACCAAAGAACTCCCAGGCAGGATTTGAGCTTGACCTCAGAGCTAGCTGTTGGTCAAGTTAAAGATATATTCTAATGTAAATATCCCTAGTAATATGAGCTAGGTGGGATTTATGCCAGCAAGGGGCCTGAGGGGCCTTTTCTCACCCTGTGTTCTGTGCACATATTTTACTTCCTAGAGACTTTTTCAAATTATTTTCTGTTTGGGGTACAAACTTTGTTTTACAATCCTTAAAGCAGTTAGCAACCCAATGACTTTTCCAAAGCCAAGGCTGAAAGAACAAATAGCAGGTTTGAGAGACTGAGTTGAGGTTCTTACAAATAGCTTCTCGTCTTTATTTGACAGTTTGGTAGGTAGACATTTAGCTCAAGATTATGGTGAAGCAAGCATTCGAAAATGTCTGATGACTTATACAACATACATTGCAAAATGGACTTTATATATACAAAATATTGGGAGGATTGACAATACTTAAGAGTAATGTAGTTGTTATATTGGGTGTGGTGGCTTGAATTAGGTGTCCCAGCATAATCTCCTGTGTTTTGAATCCTTGGTTCCCAGCTGATGGCAATTTGGGAACTGGAGCCTTGCTGAAGAAGGTGTGTTGTTGGGAGCTGGCTTATGGGTGGTATAGCCAGTTTCCCTTTGCTGGTTTCCACCACATTCTCCAGGTGCTGTTGTTCACCTGATGTTGGCCAGGAGGTGATGCTCAGCTTCTGCTTATACCCCATTTTCCCTGCCATCATGGAGCTTCCTCTCTAGTTTATGAACCAAAATAGACCTTTTCCTCCCAGAAGCTGCTTGGGGCTGGGTGTTTTCCCAGCAATGAGAAGGTAACGGCAACATTGGGTAATGTATTTGAGCTTCCTGGTAGCAAGGTTTAAAGAAAAAAAATATATATATATATATTATAAAGAAGAACTATATTGACTCCATTATGTGTTTTATGCTACATGAGACCTTCCATTGGGGCCATTGATCGATGCAATGGACAGTGTCCTCAGAAACATGAAAACCAAGATAAAACTGTTGTTTAAATGTCAGCCTGATAAGATAATTTTGATATTTAGTAAGGAACTTGGATATATAGCAAGCATTCGATAAATATTAATTGCATTAATAAAGAAAGGAAAGGGTTGAAAATCTCCATTTTTATCATTGACGTATTAGCCCCTCACCTGAGTGTGGCCCCTGAAGTGATGTAGATGAAGGCCAGATTGAGCACGTGTGGAGAAGGGAATATGACTTTGCAAAATAAATACAGTTATTCAGACAACTCCTTAAGGAGTGCCAATAAAGAGAGAAGGGTCACGAAGAAATAATTAGAGGAAGTAAAAGCCTTTAAGGAAGGAGATGTTTGGACATATAACACCCAGGAAGCATTCATAATAAAGAGAAAAACATCATCCATAGAACAGGGATGACGGATGGTACCCAGAGTGAAGGTGATGGAGCCTGTCTCAGGAAGCAATGAAGAATTTCTTGGCCTTGTCTGTAAACTGAAAGTTGGCAGTATCCCTATGCTTGTGTGGACCTACCTGTGGAATTATGTGATTTTTTATGCATGAATGATACTGAAGTATACTTTGAGATGCCATGAGGGGCAACCACTGAAAACACAGCTCACATTTGCTCCCCAGCTTTCTTCCAATGGGGCCATTTTCTATTCCTGCTTCCAACTCATGTGATTTTCAACTAGCATAGAATAGTCTAAAAACTCACAAGAGCATTGTTATGGGAAAATATGTTCACAACAGTATGTTCCCTTGGACTTTGGTCAGGGCATTCTCATCTGATGGCTAGCCGCCAGGAATCTCTGAGTCCTTGTGGTTGGCCTTGATGGTCTGCTCACAAGTGGTATTATTTTGAATTGTCCCACAATGGATAATCTGAGAGCATTTCTCTGGTGCTTTTAGATATATTTAAGGAAAATTAGAAGGTATGGCAAGTGTGACTTGGTGGATGGAAGACAGGTTTTATAGTCTCTTTAAAAAATATTTTTATTTATTTAACTGCCAAGAAGAGAGAAGAGAGAGAGAGAGAGAGAGAGAGAGAGAGAGAGAGAGAGAGAGAGAGAATGGGTGCAATGAACTCCAGGCGCATGTGTCACTTTATGCATCTGGCTTTGCATGGAAACCAAACCCAGGCTATCCAGCTTTGCAAACAAAAGCATTTAACCACTGAGCCATCTCCCCAGCCCAAATTTTCTAGTCTCTACAGGCGTACAGGATAAGAATGGGACCAACTGCTTGAGACTTCTTATCTGGTGATAAAATTGGCTGCCATCATCACAGTTACTGTGAGTGATATCCAGGGCTTTAAAATGAGGGATGTGTATTATTCCAAATTATTCAATACACTTGACTCAACTAGGCATACTAGATGTAACTGGAAAAAAAGTGAAATATATATATATATATTTCAGTTATATATATATATGTAAATAATATATATTTATATATACATACATATAGAATATATATTATATATTTCAGTATAAATATGTATATATGTTTATATATTTGGCAAGTGGATCTTGAAAGCTTATCTATTACACATGCACATACACAAACACAGAGTTTTAATTTAGTAATCTTCCAATGGTATGATTTTTTTTTACTAGAATAAGGAAGCAGAGTTTAAGAATATTTCATGGTTTTCACACACATTTATGTTTCTTTCAGTATAAACAACAGAGGATCTTCCCGTTTTAAATCTCCAACTCCCCCAGGAATGAGAGCAATAGAATTCTTCAGCTATATTTACAGCATGAACAAAAAGTAGAATGTGGACGAGCGTGTTGGCCCACGCCTTTAATCCCAGCACTAGGGAGGCAGAGGTAGGAGAATCACTGTGAGTTCAAGGTCACCCTGAGACTACATAGTGAATTCCAGGTCAGCCTGGGCTAGAGCGAGACCCTACCTGGAAAACAAGACAAAACAAAGCATAGAATGTGGGCAAAAGAAAGGTGCTGGGTAGAGATTCTTTACTCCTTGCACGCTAGAGTAGGTCTGTCTCTGCTTCAGAGATAGTTTTTTGAGTGGCTCTCCTGTCATCTCGGAACATTGTACCAACAGTAAATGGAAGCCTTACCAAAGAGCAGGGCTCTTCATGGTGAAGGTTGATGGGATGTGTTGACTTTTGGACACACATGAAATTCTTGCTTAACCTCTCTGCCCTTGGACAATCTAACGCCGAGGATTAGTGAGCATATACTTTCCTGGGTGAGAGAAGAGGAGAGCCCTGATGAAGCAGATCTATATACCTGAAGCTGTATCTATACACCTATGTATATGTAACTACCAATGAGATGTGACTTTCAGGTAAGTGGATTTTAACCAAAGGCAGAGATTTCTATCTCTTATATTTCTTGTCTTTTGGTATGTTTTAAGAGTCACACAACTCCATGGCCAATTTTATGGAACTCAAAGCTCCTTGGGTTGTTTTAAATACCATAGTTTAAGGGAGCATGGCACTTAGTAGGTGCTCAGCAGGGGGCAGTGTGACACAGTGGTTGATAGCTTAGATAAAATCCCTTCTCTTCCTCATCCTCAACAAGGGGGAATTAGCTGCTTATGTGTGGATTGAATTACATAATAAGGAACCGAATAATTAAATATTCAATGTATGATAACTTTTGTCATTTTGAATTTTAAGATCGCTATTACAAAATGTCTTCCCTCAGCCATGAACTCTCATCCAAATTCCAGACCTGCAGATGTTAGGGGGTGGAGGTGTCAATTCAAAATATCTAAAGCCTAACTCTTGACTGGGCTCAGCTCCCAGCTAGTATCTGTCCTGGGCTCTCCAGTGTAATCCAGAATTCAATGATGACTCAATTTTATGAAAATGCTCCTCTTTCTCCCCTACTTCTGTCCACTAAGCTAATCTGAGTTCCTTCCATCAAACCACCTAAATGGCTCCCAGTACTTCCCAATCTTACCCTCCATCACCTCCGCCTAGAGAGACTGCTCTGCATTCCTAACTGGTCTGCTCCTCTCATCGCCCTTGAACCTCACATGGCTGATGAGCACTGCTGCTCTACACACACCTCTAGTCATAGTTGCCATCGCTGGAATCCCGTCATCGCTTCCCAGTGCTCTTGGAATGAAAATTGGAATATTCTACCATCATTGCAGCCCAGTTTGTTATTCCCCCCAAGACTCTTCTCAGTCCAGAATCGTTTCAGTTCCTTAAAAAGCCACTGGGCTGCCTGCTCACAAAGCTTTAGACCAGCTGGGTTTCCCTTCCTGATCACACCCATCTTGGCCTAGGTAACCTCATCCAGCCTCCAGATTCCTCACAAAAACCTTTCTGAATAGGCTCATCTCCCTTTTCAAATGTTCTCATAACCCTTGTACGTATCATCTGTGGGTAAGTATCACTATTGTGATGTAACAAATTTTGCAAAGTTATTTGATCCATATTTCTTTCTTCTTCAAAATCCATAGGACAGGAGGTGAAAGAAGGTCATAGAATGCTGGGTCATTCTTTTTGGAGCCACATTGTCAAGCATAATGGTAGGTCTCTCTCTCTCTCTCTCTCTCTCTCTCTCTCTCTCTCTCTCTCTCTCTCTCTCTCTCCTCCATCCCTTGCACTTTAGTACTCACCCAGATATTTTATGCATTGGTTTACTTCCTTCTTTTCTCCAGGGACTTGAACCTCAGTGAAAACAGATTTCATTACACACGCAATGAGAGTGTGAAGCCATGATAATGGGGTGAAGCTATTCTTTAGACACCCTCTCCTGGTGTTGTTATTGTTCAGCAGAAGTTTTGAGCACATGAGATATAGGCCAGGTTTCTCTTTGTTTCTATCTGAATTCAAGTTCAGCATTCTCTAATCTTTGAGCTATCCTCGACTCCTGGGTACAGAGACACAGATATAAGGTCCTCCTCCTTTTCCTCTTACTCCTTCTTCAAGGTGTGTCTGTGTGTATGTGTGTGTGTGTGTGTGTGTGTGTGTGTGTGTGTGTGTGTGTGTTCAGGCGTGCACACACCATGCCACATGAGTGGAGGTCAGGGGACACCCTCAGATGTCAGTCCTCACCTTTCACTCTGTCTCTTGTTAATCATTGCTGCATTCACTAGTCTAGCTGGCCTGTAAACTTCCAGGAGCTTTTTCTGTTTCTGCCTCCTTGTGTTTCCTAGGCTTACAGACACCAACTACAGTTTCCAGTTTTTTTCCAAGATTTCTGGGAATGCAAACTCGTGTTCCAATACTTGTGAAGCAAGCTCTTTATCTACCAAGCCATCTACCCAGACCCACTCAGCTTGAGCATTGGTCCAAGACACTGTTTTAAGCCAAATATCAGGTGCTGTGTTTAGGGCCAAGAACCAGATAGAAATATTAATCAGAAAATGAGTCAAAGAAGACCATTCTGCAAAAGCCAGCCAGTGATATAGAAAGGGAAGAGGTGGAGATAAGCTGATCACTTACAGTTCTTTATTCAAAGGGAAGCTTCCTAAAAACCTCCCAAACCACCTGTACTGACTGGTGACAGGTAGAATGCCGTTCTTTCAGGAAAGTTTCACAAACTTTCGGCATGACTTGTTAATGATGAACATGACTCCAGTTTTCCAGATTTCATGTAGGTCTTAAGGAAGGCTGAGAAGTGATGAGGAGGTCCCAGAGATGCTGGCTCAGGAATTGGTCTGGTCTGTAAAGCATCTCTCCCAAACCCGACGCCAGCATTTCAGCGACTGCACCGGACCAGACAGTTGGATTGCTGATAAAAAGCAAAAGCCAGGTTGATAAGTTTGTTTGCATTCCTCCTAATTGCTCTGTCACTGGGGACCCAGGTCTCTTCCGATGCAAATCAATCCCAATTAAAAGGAAAGCAAACTGGGCCATCATCCACCTGCATTGTATTTGGGTTAGGGAAGGTTGCTTTTTGTTTGGATAGGA
>PVHP010016688.1:0-35496 GCA_004024765.1 Zapus hudsonius
TTTTTTTTTTTTTTTTAACAAATATTATTTGCAAGCAGAGAGATAGAAGACAGAGAGAATGGGCCCACCAGGGCCTCCAGACGGTGCAGACAAACTCCAGATACATGTGCCACGTTGTGCATCTGGCTTTATGTGGCTACTGGGGAATCAAACTCGGGTCATTAGGTTTTGCAGGCAAGTGCCTTAACTGCTGAGCCATCTCTCCAGCCCCTTCTTACTTACAAAAAATGTATTTTAATAATTTGAGAGAAAGAGAGAGAATGGGCATGCCAAAGCCTCCTGCTACTGTAAATGAACTCTAGGTGCATTTGCGCCTGGGTCATCAGGCTTTGCAAGCAAGCACCTTTAACCATGGAACCTCAAACTCACAGAGATCCTCCCAAGTGCTGGGATTAGACGTGCACCACCATGCCCAGTTTACAGAATTTTAATGTACGTATTCTTTGTAAACATAGGAGATAATGTAACAGTAAAGAACTGTAAATGAAAAATAATTTAGTAGGAATAGCAGGGTTAAAAGTCTTTTAAGGCAAATTTTCTGTGTTTCAGCTTACAGTCTAGACAGATGACAGAAGCCTGACTCTCATGCTCCTTAGAAAATCCTTTTGTTTCCAGATCAAACCTATTGCCAGAGCTCTTTGTTTAAACCCTTTGCAGCTATGGTGTGTCTCACACACGTCTAGCTCATCTGTACTCTTCTCTGCCAAGAATTCACTTGGCTGTCTTCCTCCACGCTTCCAAACGGCACTTGGAGCCCGTGAACAGATGGCACATTAGAGGTCTGCTGCTTGAGTCTGACTGCCAGTCAGGGGTCCCAGAGGGGTGATCAGTTAGACCTGCTCAGTCCTCTGTCAGCATCAGTTTGGTGTTTTTTTTTTTTTTTTCTTTTGTTGGTTTGTTTTTGAGAATGGGTCTTGTTCTTTGTGTAGGGTGACTCCCAAGTCCTGGGTTCAATGATCCTCTTCCCTCAGCCTTCTGAGTAAGATGGGATTATAGGAGCATGCCGCCATGCCTGCTCTTCCCTCTCCTTCTTTTCTTTCCCTTCCCCTCCCATCCTGTCTTCCTTCTTTCTTTGTTCTTCCTACCTTGGCTTCCCTAATGCTGGGATTTAAGGCATGCGCTCCCAAGCCCAGCTTAAGTTATATTTCTAGCTAGAGCCAAACTATACCAAAATGTTCAATTCCAAACAACTAGACATTTGGGGATCAAAATATGTCCTTACTGATGTCTGCGTCCTCTGTGGTAGGAACGTCATTGTTGAGGGGCTGGGATTATGTTGTGCACCCAAACTGTACTTCTAGAGGTATCTTTACTTTGTAAAATGTCATTCAACATTTCAAGTAAAATACTAGTGTCATTTATTTATTTTTATCATTGCTTTGTTTCTTGAGACAGGATCTCATTGTATGGCCCAGGCTGTCCTTAAACTCTTGACGAGTGCTGAGATTACAGGGTGGGCCATTAGACCTGGCTCATAGTGGCCAGGTCATGTTATGCTGCAGAAGAAAGCTGCTCATAATCCCTGGATGACAGGAGGCACCTCCAGGATAACGTGATCAGCCTCTTTACCGAATGGTAATCTGGGAGTCTGCCTTGGACCCTGGAGATGTGGCTCTGCCTAGAAGTCATGTTCCTTGGATTTGGATGCGTTTCAGGGCTCGGCAGGTGGCTCAGCAGTTAAAAGCACTTTCTTGCAAAGCCCAATACCCCAGCTTCCCCAGTATCTACATGAAGCCAGGTGTACAGAGTTGCATATGCATCTGGAGTTCATGTACGATGGTGGGAGGCCCTGGCCGGCTCATTCTCACTCTCTGCCTCTCTCTGCTTGTCTCTCACAAGTAAATACAAATATTTTAAAAAGAATGCATTTCAGTAGATCCCTAGGTGACTTAAAACACCTCCCACGTTTGAGAAGCTTTATGTACAGTGATGGGTTAGTTAGTGCCTGTGAGTGGGTTTAAATGGTTAAAGAGGAAAGAATGCTGGGAGTCAGTAGGAAACTACCTTACGGGGCCTACCCATGGGTCTCCTTTTGTCAGTTCTGTGAGTTTGTTCACTATTCTTCATATTCCAGCATATTAGTACTTTTTTTTTTTTTTGGTTTTTTGAGGTAGGGTCTCACTCTAGTCCAGGCTGACCTGGAATTCACTGTAGTCTCAGGGTGGCCTTGAACTCACAGGGCGATCCTCCTACCTCTGCCTCCCGAGTGCTGGGATTAAAGGCATGCGCCACCACACCCGGCTTTTTTTTTTTTTTTTTTTGTTTTTTTTTTTTTTTTTTTTTGGTTATTAGTACATTTTTAAACAAATATATTTCCCACATATTTACATACATGCGAATGAGCTGAAGCTTCTTATGAGGCTGAGCGAGTCATAGACCTGGCTTTCAGAGTCTGGTTTTTCAATGGCCATGGGACCTTGGCCAAATGACAATTTCTTAGCCTCTGTTGACTCGTGGGTAGGGTGTGGCAGGAATGATTATTCTTTGTGAAAATTGAATGATACAATTGATGAGTCGTATGTAGGTACTGTCAGCTTGCTTGTGAAATGCTTGAGGTAGGGTATGAGCTATTTCTGCATGCCAAGCTCTTCCATAAGTGGGTAGTAGTATTGCATAGTGCAGGAACATTTCCTGGACACCTGTGTGTAAGGCAAGTGTTGGCAGTGATGATTGGGGAGAAAAGTAGGGCGTTAGAAATAACAATCTTAGCTGGGCGTGGTGGCACATGCCTTTAATCCCAGCACTCGGGAGGCAGAGGTAGGAGGATTGCTTTGAGTTCAAGGCCATCCTGAGACTACATAGTGAATTCCAGGTCAGCCTGGACTAGAGCGAGACCCTACCTCGAAAAACCAAAAAAAAAAAAAAAAAAAAAGAAGAAGAAGAAAAGAAATAACAGTCTTAAAATTGAAGCATGTTATATAGATGTACTCCTTAATAGTTTTCAATTTTTTTATTTGTGAGGGTGTTTGTGCGCATGCTCATGTCCAGTCAGGGTCTCTTGCCACTGCAAAAAAACCACCAGATGCTAGTGTCACTTTTTGCACCTGGCTTTTTGTGGTTACTGGGGATTTGAAGCAGGAAATAGGCTTTGCAAGCAAGTGTCTTTAACTGTTGAGGAATCTCCCCAGCCCCCAATAGTTGTTTTAAAAAATATTTGTTTATTTATTTGAGAGAGAGGAGAGACTGGACACCCCAGAGATTCCTGCTACTGCAAAGGAACTCCAAGTGCATGTGCCAGTTTGTGCATCTGGCTTTACATGGTTACTGGGGAATCGAACCTGGGCTGTCAGGTTTTGTAAGCAAGTGCCTTTAACCACTGAGCCGCCTCTGTTGTTTTGTGTATTAATGTCAAGTTCACTGAGTGATGATGGTTGAAGAAACTTTGTGATGCATTGACTGTATAAACTTCTTTGGGTGTAGGTGTGAAACAGTTTCAGTGAACATTTATAACAGCTATAAAATATGTGTAGTAATTATTCAAAAAGGCAGGGACTTTGAAGATTTCTGCTTGTCTGTTTTTAGCCAAAAGGCCATTTTTATCCCGTGGAGTCAGGGATCTGTCCTATTGCTTCAGTTGGCTGTGCAACCTTTGCATCCATTTTTTTTTTTTTTTAATCAGGGAGAGGAAGTCATTGGGCTCCTTTGGTCCTTGCTTCCTGCAGTTTGCTTGGGCTTCTGAGGCTGGGCTGGATGGAAGTGCTTGGCAAAACCCCAAGGCCTAGAGCACCTCCTGAAAGGTGTTTGATGCCCAGCCTCTCTCAGCTGTTTGATTGGCATTTCCTTCAACCTGTCTGTGTGTGAAGTGGACCGTTTCTCCCTGTTTCTGTGTGGTGCTCCTGGACCCTAGTGTTAACTGGTTTTGGATCCAGGGAGGGAGAGATTAATTCCATGAAGATACAGAAGATTCCAGGCCTGTGGACTCCAACTCTTGAAATCTTTGAATTAGCCAAGAATTGGAAACCCAGACTCCAAGAGGGATAATTCATAAATTAGGGGGTCTGTCTTAGGGAGAATCAGGCTTCAGAGGAAGCCCAGCCAAAAGGGGAGTTTCCCTTCCCAGCTTGGCTTCCCAAAGCAAGACCAGGAGAGTCAAGGGACCAGGAGAGTTACACACGTGCCAGGCCCGTTTAGAGATTAAACAGCCAATTCATTTTTGTTTTTTGTCTTTTTCTTCCAAGATAGGGTCTCACTATAGTCCAGGCTGGCCTTGAACTCACAGTGATCCTCTGACCTCTGCCTCCCCAGTGCTGGGATTAAAGGTGCATGCTAAATTAGGAAGAGCCTAGTCATCAGACTCAGGGGTGTAAGGGAGAGACCTGGAGACCGGTGTGCTGAACTTCTGAGGAAGAATCAGGAAGTGTTACTTGAGGAGGTGCTGCCTGCAGCCATCTTGGATGAGACTGGCTGAGACGCGGGTTCTAGTCCTGCCAGGACAGTCAAGGTGGCATCCATTGGTTTCTGTCGCTGGCTGACTGCCTATAAAAAGCTTTCTTGCTCTTGTTCCTCCTTCATTACTGATTCTAGACAAGGTACAAATATTCCTGGCTAGCAACCAACTGACTACACGGAGAGATTGCCCATTGCACAAATCTTCTGGAACCTAACCGACATAGACACGTAACTGTCCCTTAGGCAGATGCTCAGAGTATCACACTGCCCGTGCAAGACCTGGGCTGAAGGAGAGAGAACACTATTACTACTTGTCAGTGGAATATGTTTGCAGTATTTGTGAAAATGCTCAGGGCTGGGATTACAGGTGTGCGCCACATGCCTGGTTATGAGCTTCTAGGACTCGAACCCAGAGCTTCGTGCATGTGACACAAACATTCTGTCAACTGAGCTATACCCCTAGCCCTTGTGTGTGTGTGTGGGGTACACACTGGGTGGGAGGGGGGCATGTGTGAGGCAGTTTAGGGTTAGCAGGGCTCTGAAAGTAAGCAAAGTTACTAAGCGTGGGAATGTCCTTTAGCCTGTAAGGGGGAGGGACCCAGTTCTTCCTCTTTTTCCCTGAAGGAGTCCTAGACTCCACCTTGCTGGAGGCCAGAAATGTCCTCATCTGTTTTCCTAAAGGTTTCCTTTTCTTAGAAACCAGAGGTCAGGAAGATGCAGGTGTCCTGCTCCTGGATGGGAACTGGACTGACCAGCTCATTCCCCGCATCTAGTAAAGCCTTATGAACTCCAGGAACCTAGTAAAGCCTTATGAACTCCAGGAACCCTCCTCCTGCTCTGCAGGAGCTCTGGCCTCTTTCCTTTTCTTACAGACGTCTCTCATGTAATCTTCCCAAACCCCAACCTCTGTTTGTTCTCTGAATCCATCAGACAAGAACCTGGAAGTTTTGTGTGACTGTGAGTGTCTGGCACCAACCCTATCAGGAGCTGTGAAGGTCTCTGTCAATCTCAAAGACACCCCAAGTTCCCATATTGTGTGTGCATGTGGAGGTCAGAGGACCATCTTGGGGTATCATCCTTACGAGCACCTTTCATCTCTTGTGCTTTGTTTTAAAGACAGGATCTGTCACTGGTCAACAAGTAGACTAGACTGGCTGGCCAGCGAACCCCAGGGGTGCGCTGGAATTATGGGCTTGTGCAATTATGTCCTGCAGTTATTTATTTCTCTAGGTTTTTCTTTAGAGCAAGAGGTAGGGTCTTGCTCTAGCCCAGGCTGACCTGGAATTCATTATGTAGTCTCAGGGTAGCCTCAAACTTAGGACAATCCTACTTCTGCTTTCCAAGTGCTGGGATTAAAGTGTGTGCCACCATGCCCGGCTCATTGTGAAATTAAAAAAAAAATTGTATTAGTCTATTTGAAAGGGAGAAAGGGGGAGAGAGAGTGTTTGTGTGCATGGGCTCACCAAGGCCACTGCAAATGAATTCCAGATACATGTACCACTTTGTGTATCTGGATTTATGTGGGTACTAAGGAATTGAACCCCAGCCAGAAAGCTTTGTAAGCAAGTGCCTTTAATTGCTGAGCCATCCATGCAGCCCTTGTTTAGACTTAAAATTATTTTTATTAAAAAAAATTATTTTTATTTATTTACAAGGAGAGAGAGGGATAGAGGGAGGATGGGTGCACCAGGGCCTCTTTTCTCTGCAAACGAACTCCAAATACATGTGCCGCTTTGTGCATCTTGCTTTACTTGGGTACTGGGGAATGGAACTTCGGTGGCAGGCTTTGCAAGCATGCGCCTTTAACTGCTGAGTCATCTCTCCAGCCCCTCATGTACACTTTTAATTTAATGGTTATGGTTTTGGATTATATACCTGTAGCAGAGGAGCTGGGGATTAGAACTTTAAGAGTACCCAGCAAAGTTCCAGTGCACCTCAGAACTTAAGGAGTACCCGAATTCTTGTCTATAAAGTTAAAGAATTAAAATTAGAGACCACCAGAGGATAAGGTCTTTATTTAAAGGAAAATAGGGAGTTACAGAGATCTCTAGCCACCAATGTGGGGAGAACATGTGGGAGAGTGTTTAACAAAATCTATGTTCAGCCAAACAAGCAAAAGAAAAGCTAACAGAGGGCTCCCATCATGAGGAAAAAGGTTCATGTGGGAAAAGTCTGGAGCCTTCCCTTTCTAAGGCCTGTAAGTCCTCCTCCTAGGACACCATGTGCTGGAAGAAGAGACTGGGCTTCGTTTTAGTGACTTTTTGAGACCTCTACCAGGTAAGCCAGAGAGACAGCTGGTTGGTCCATACCTGGCCAATCAGTTTCAGCACCTAGGTTTGCACTCTAGCTAGAAGCACCTCCCACTCAAGGGAAGGGGATCTATGGAACTTGCCTGAAGGAGTTAACTGTCTGTCACATGCCAGGGAAAATTATGCTTTTACTTTAGGTGGGGAAAGATAATCTTTTTATTTAAAGAAAGAACTTTTTTTTTTTGATGCATAGTCTCATTCTAGCCCAGGCTGACCTGGAACTCATTCCATAGCCCAGGGTGATCTTCCTCCTTCAGTCTCCTGAGTGCTGGGATTAAAGGTGTGCACCACCATGCCCAGTCCAAGAACATGTTTTTGTGTTTATATATATTGTAAGCAGAGAGACAGAGAGAATGGGTGTGCCATGGCTTCCAGCTGCTGCAAACTGCAAAGGAACTCCTGATGCATGCCCCACTTGGTGCATCTGGCTTTACATGGGTGCTGGGGAATTTAGGCTGTAGCCAGCACCTTAACTGCTGAGCCATCATTCCAGCCCCAAATAACTTTTTTTTAAAAAAGTATTGAATCACCTTAATCTATAGGGGAAACTGCAGCCTATGTAGATAATGTAGAAGAGCTTTACGCCCCTGCCTCTCACACACACGATGACAAATAGATTTTCTTAAAATAGCTGAGGTGTCTCATATTGGTTAGCTTAGTTTTGTTTTGTTTTGCTTGTTTGGCTTTTAAGCCAGTGTTTAAGTAGGGCAGGACTATAAAGGGCTCAAGAACTAAAATGAGTTTTTCTGTTGAAGTTAGCAAAAATATCCACTGCATCTGTCTTTGTATTTCCCTTGCTCTAGTTAAAAGTCTGAAATTTATCGTACTGAATAATGATAGATTAATCCTTTTCCTTTTTAAATGTATACACATACACTTTATTTGTAAGCAAAGACAGACAGAGAAAATGGACGTGCCAGGGCCTCCAGCCATCGCAAACTCCAGATGTATGTGCCACTCTGTGCCTCTGGCTTTACGTGGGTACTGGGGAATTGAACTTGGGTGGTTAGGTTTTGCAGACAAGTGCCTTAACCACTGAGCAACTCTCTAGTCCTGATCCTTTGCATAATGAGAATAATAATTCTTTGTATTTGAGGAAGGACTTTTGTTTGTTTTTGACTCGTGGCAACATGCTGAGGGAGGAGGACCATGAATTGTATGCCAGCAGCCGCAGGCACATAGTGAGACCCTCTCTCTCAAAAAAAAAAAAAAAATAATAAGAGTTTTCTTCTTCAGGAGCATTAATTCATTAGGCATTTTTATGTTCCATGTTTTGTTTGTTTGAAGTACTGGGGATTTAGGTGTATCTAAAAAAATAAAAACAATCTCAGACCTGAATAAGTCAATGTCTAGTGAATGAGAACTATAAGCACGTGAGCATGTGCTGAGCTGAGCCATAGAAGTAGCAGGAGGTGAGGTAAGGGCAGTGTCTAGGTGCCCTTGTATGTAAGTGTACATGTCCGCATAGATTGTTCAGAACTCAGTTCTGCAGTGTCTACTGTGTGACAGGCACCTGACAGCTAAGAGGCTTTAAATAAATCTTGATCAGTTTCCTATCTTTTGGTTGTAAGCTCAGGGAAATTGTATAGCTTGGGGATTCATTCTCCACTACCCGAGCTCTGGAATTCAGCTGTTGTCCTGTCGTGCCCCCTCCCCCACCCCTGCCTTACCTGTGTCCTGAAGATCCAAACTCTGGTCCTCACGCTTACCTGGCAGACACGTACTCACTGAGCTGTCTCCCAGCCCTAGCATTTATTTTTAAATTGGAAAGTAAGATTTGTTTATATGTTTATGTATACAAGATGTTTTGAAGTATGTATGTATCATAGAATGACCAAATCCAGTTATTAACATGTTCATTACCTCCTATTCCATTTATTCGGGGTAAGAACACTGAAAATTTACTCTCTTAGCAATTTAAAAAATATACTATATTGTTACTAACTGTAAGCTCCCTTCTGTACAATATAGCTCTTGAATTTTGTCTTCTGGTTTAACTGCAATTTTGTATCTTTGACCAGCCAGCCAGCACCTGGTAACCACCTTCCTCCTCCCTATGCTTTTAATGTTGGCGAATTCCATCCATGAGCTCATGTGGTATTTGCCTCTAGGTTCCAGCTTGTTTCATTCAACACCATGTCCTCCAGGTGTTCCTGTTGTCCCATCTGACAGGATTTCCTTTCTTTTTTTTGGGCCACAATAGTGTTCCATTGTATTTCTGCCACATTTTCTATACCTTTTCATCTCTTGTAGATACTTGGCTGTTAGGGACATTGCTGCATCGACCTCGGGGTACAGACCTCTATCTGACACACAGACATTATACTCTTCCCGTGTCTGTCCAGAAAAACTGCTTGGTCATACTGTAGTTCTAGTTTGGATTTTTTTGAGGAACCTCTATATTTTCCATAATGGCATTATTAATTTACATTACCCCCAATAGTGTCCAAGTGTTTCCTTTTTTCACATCCTTGCTGACACTTAGTTTCTCCAAACAATTTTAGTATATAAGATAATGGGTCTCATGATCACGCACGTGCACACATGCATATCATTGTATTTTGCTCATATTTACCCCTGGTGTCCTCCCCATCCATCCTTCCCTCCTCTTCCTCTTCCTCTTCCTCTTCCTCCTCCTCCTCCTCCTCTTCTTCCTCCTCCCCCCTCCTCCTCCCCAAACCGTCAGCTTTTTATAATAGCCATAGAATGATCTTTTTGTAAGCATTAAGTGAAATCGTACTGCTGAAAACAATCTCTAGTGGCCACTCATGTCTCCTTGAAGTGATCCAACTTCCTGTGTCTTAGCTAGTGTGGCTCTACCTTCCTGGATTCACGCAGACTCCTCTTAGCAGTCACAGTGGCCTTACAATAGTTGTTTTCTCTCCTGTCCTGAAAGAACTGCTGTGTCCTAATTTCTTCTCTAAGCCCGTGTCGTGCCCATGTGACTTCCTGATCCACCTAACAGAGCAGCATCCTGTCACATTCCCTTCTTTTCTTGGGAGCACTTACCATTACCCAGAGGCTTCTTACTTGTTTGTCTTGTCTTCTACCCCACCGCCCCACCTTCTCTGCCTTGAGCATAATATGTAGGTACAATATGCTAGTGAAATGTGAAAGTGAATAAATGGGTAAGAGAAACTGACTTTTCATATGGATATAATCACAGTTTATTTACCTATGGAAGGACATTTAATTTTCAGTGTTTTTTTTTTTTAAGTTTTTGTTTGTTTGCTTTGTTTTGTAGTCCTGGTTGACCTGGAACTTGCTATGAAGCCCTGGTTTGTGTCAGTTGAAAGGCACTGTGCTTGCTCACAGTTTTGGCAGTGTTACTGAGATGGTTTTCAAATCAAATAGATAGCCTCTTCACAAACTGCCAGGTCATGTTCTCGCTTGCTGAGCCATCAGCAGTCTGTAAAAGGTCATGATGCTCTGCATTCTCTAATGAGAGAGAGAGAGAGAGAGAGAGAGAGAGAGAGAGAGAGAGAGAGAGAATATGAGAATGGGCATGCCAAGGCCTCCTGACACTGCAAATTAACTCCAGAAACATGTATCACTCTGTGCATCTGGCTTTATGTGGTACTGGGGAATTGAACCCGGGACATCAGGCTTTGCAAATAAGTATCTTTAACTGCTAAGCCATCTCTCCAGCCCTTCTTGTATATTTTGGATGCTAATCTTTCATTATATATACAGTCCGTGAGTTGCAGAGATATTTCTGCGAGTTTGTGCTTAGTCGTCTAAGTCTCTTTCCAGTGTCTTATGCAGAATATTTTTTAATTTTCATAATTTTAATTTATCCAGTTTTTTTAAAAATTTTATTTATTTGCAAGAGAGAGAAGAGAGAGAGAGAGAGGAGAGAGAATGAGATGCATGTGCCACTTTGTGCATCTGGCTTTTTATGTGGGCACTAGGGAATTAAGCCCAAGTCCTTAGGCATTGCAGGTAAGTGCCTTAATCATGGAGCCATATCTCCAGCCCTCCAATTTTCTTTTATGATAGTTTTGTGTATAGAAACTCAACACCGGATAAATTCAAGATCTCTAGTTTTTATAGCATCATGTTGTATATTTAAAACAGGGTTTTCTGTTGTTTCCCCCCCACTCCCAGACAGGGTCTCACTGTAGCCCAGGTTGTTCTGGAATTCACTCCGTAGTCTCAGGGTGGCCTGGAATTCATGGTAATCCTCCTTCCTCTGCCTCCCGAGTGCTGGGATTAAAGGTGTGCCATGCCTGGCCAAAAACCTATTTTTTAAAATATATATTTATTGTCCATAATGAGTTACATTATTTAGTGGGCAAACAATGAGTTGTTATCCCCAATTCTCCAGTGCCCTCCCTCCCCATTCCCAATCAGCTAGATATCCTCCTCTGGGGGCTGTCTGGATCAGTCCTTGTGGCAGGGGACCATGGATAGCCTAGTACTCAGCCTGGTTCTCCTGGCCCAAGTGTGTTGTTACTGAGGGGTGCCATGCCTCTGGATAGTCTCCTCCACCACGGCTCTCACAATCTTTCCGCCCCCTCTTCCGCTCAGTTCCCTGAGTCGTGGTGGGTGAGTATTAAGGCTGCTTTAATGTTGTGAGCTTAGGGGTCTTTGTGTCAAAAATTGTTGGTTTTTGTCACCCTGGCTTATCCTGTGTTGATTGAATGGCTGTGGCTGTGGGAACCTTGTTCATCCCGTCATCTCTGTGGGGCCCCATATGGATCCTCCACAGTATGCCTGTGGTGGCTCATCTCTTGCCAGGATCTCAGCTATCGGCCTACAGTTGGTTGGAAGGGTTAAATGGGCCACAACTCTCTCACTGCATCATGAAAAATACAAACACAATCTCCATCAGAGAGTGAGATCAGTATAGGATAACAAATATACACAATTCTGGATTAACTAGATTCTATTTTTAGTAGCCTCTCTGTCAATCCCATAGTGCATCTTTTCTTGGGAGCCCAAGAGTACGGGATCCGGTGCATATCGCACTGATTCCCCAGTTCCACTGGTGGTTAGTCCCAGTACTCAGCAGCTGAGGTAGGAGGATCCCCATGAGTTCAAGGCCAGCCTTTCTTTGACTGTGGATAGTATTTCTCTGTTTGACCTCATTTTGTACATCTGGCTTTACGTGGATACTGGGGAATTGAACCAGGGTCTTTAGCATGAAAGCAAACACCTTTAACTGCGGAGCCATCTCTCCAATCCCCTTGACCTCATTTTGTAAGGAGAACTTTGTCCCTTCATAACTCTCTAGAGCTAGGACCAGTTTGGCACTTTGTCACAAAACTAAACACATCTTTCTGTTCTTTCTAAATCACCTTCTTTTCAAAGTCATCTCTTTCTCATGGAGGTCACAGTGTCTTCCTTATTCCTGAAGGAATGAGTTATGGTCAGTGTTTCCTTGGCTTGGTTTTCTCTAGGATTAAATGTGTTCAGCAGTTGTTTTGTTTTTTCTGGAATATTTGATGGTTTGGGGTTGTCTGTTCTCTTACATGTTTTCTAATTTTGGAACTCGGTTTGTCTCTTGGTGAAGGTGGTTTGGGATTCCAGGAGCTTGCCTTTGGGGCCAGGCTGGAGTCTGAACAGTGGTATGCCAGCAGGTGGTGGTGATCTCCCACACTCTGCCCTGAGTTTTACACTCCTGCTGGCTCCTGCTTGCTGCTCAGTACAGGCCAGCCCTGGAGCATTATGGGGATTCACTAGTACCATGTAATCTCCCCAAGAGCCTCTGCAGGCCCCCAGGTGCAGTCCAGATTGTGAATATGCAGTACCTTGCGAACCACAGCGACCTCTTCTGGGCATGCCCCAGACGAGCTTGTTGAATCTTAGAATTCCTCAATTTCTGCTCTGTCACTGTTCTTGTTTTGTCAGGGTTAACAACAACCGCCACACCCCCGTCAGTGATTTTGGTTATTTGAAAGGGGTCCAGAAGGGATCACGTGGGTATGCTTGTTCCCACTGCCGTTTAAACACTCTTAGCTCCCAGGCTTCAGCCTTATTCCTAGGGCAAATTCTGCTTTATTAAAAAAAATTTTTTTTCTTTTTCAAGGTAGGATTTCACTCTAGCTCAGGCTGACCTGGAATTCACTATGTAGTTTCAGGCTGGACTCAAACTCAGGGCAGTCCTCCTACCTCTGCCTCCGGAGTGCTGGGATTAAAGGTGTGTGTTGGTAATTTGCTTCTGTTTTTAGCAAGTGGACACACTTCAGTGTCCAAACATCTAGGTATTTGAACTCCTGCTACTACTACTATGTTGAGTTCTCTATAAATCTCTTCCCCTCCTCATTATTTTTTAAAAAAATATTTTATTTAATAATTTTTCAAGCAGAGATATTCGGGGAGAGAGAGAGAGAGAGAGAGAGAGAGAGAGAGAGAGAGAGAGAGAGAGAGAGAGAGAGAGAGAGAGAGAGAGAACACCAGGGCCACCTTGTGGGTCTGGCTTATGTGGGTACTGGGGAATTGAACCCCGGGGCCTTAGGCACTGGAGGCAAGTGCCTTAACCGCTGAGCCATCTCTCCAGCCCCACTCCTCGTTCTTACACATAAGATTCCCAGTCCATCCTCGAAAAATATCAGCTTCATTGATAGTTGAATAGAATAATCAGTGGGTTGAAATGAAGGATTATGGTGATTGGAAGTATGAGATGGTAGGAAATAGTTTATGGGAATTACCTAGGTAATGAGACCTAATTAATGAGACCTAATTAATTCTTCTGCTTGCAAAGAGGAAGGGAAGGCTGTTGGTCCTTGCTGAAGGTGAATCTGATTGGAGCTATATGTGTTCCAAAGCTGTGCCTGGGACAAACCACACAGTATTGCTCCAGACACAGGAAGAGGGCCAGAGAGAACAACCCCAAATCTTAGATGTCTGCTTGGAGAGCAGAGAGGGGTGACTGGCCCTCCTCCCTGCAGTCATGCTAAGGCACAGTGGCTGTCTCTTTCCCTGCTGGTCACAGTCTTGTATTGATTTGAGTCAACTGGTAAATTAGTTAAAGGGGTGGACTTAACACCACATTTGTCATAGGAGAGCCATTTTTGTAATTAGTCAACATGTAAATTAGGAAATTATGCTTTTGTAGGATATACTGGTGAAGTATATTCCTTTAAATTTGGATGCAAAGGGCTGGCGGGAATTGTAGCTAAGTGGTAGACCTCTTGCCTGTGACATCTCTAAAGTCCTGGGTTCAGTCCCTAGTACTGGACAAATGATGAAAGACAAGAAGGAGGGAAATGAAGTCTTAAACTTGAAAGGTATAATATTTATAAATATATTTATATTTTAATAGCGTTTTAGGGATTTGAAGGGAATTGCATGATGAGTGCATTGCAGTTAGACTGAAGAAAAATTTCTACACTCCAGTGTGGGTACAGAGCTTAACTATACCCAATATTTCGCCTTTGGGTTTATTCTGAGAGCGCTCAGAAACCACTGAGGAGTGCTTAGCAGAGGAGTAACATACTGTGCATGCTCTGAAAGAGATCCCGCGGCTATTGAGTAGAGACTGGAGGAGGGTGTGGATAGAGCTGAGAACTATCAATTTAATTTTAATTAAACACCTAAGAAGGGAGACCTAACATTTAAATGAGAGTCAAGAGTGCCACTTAGAGCGATAAATACCCATCATGTGAGGTGGCCGTTAGGGATGAAGGGCAGATTCTTCGTGTACTGCAGGATCCTCCGTTCTTTCTGCAAGCTTCTCGGTGATTCTAACCTACAAAAAGGCTGAGAATTACAATTTTGTCCTGGGGAAAGAGGGAAGGGAAAAGAGAATGGGTTAAACTTCAGAGAAAGGGCTTGTGGAGAGCTCAGAAAGTATAACCATTTGCTTATGTGTTCATTTTAGGATTCCATTTTCATTTTCATCTCTTTAAATGTATGTACATTTTTGGTGGTATGAATTTAATTACGCTGACTGTAGGGACTGGGGAGTTGGCTTTGTGCGTAAGCAAGAATGATGACCCAAGTTGGATTCCAGCACTCTCTTCAAAGCTAGACATAAGCTGGGTGTGGTGGCGCATGCCTTTAACCTCAGCACTAGGGAGGCAAAGGTAGGAGGATTGCTGTGAGTTCGAGGCCAACCTGAGACTACATAGTGAATTCCAGGTCAGCCTGGAGTGAGAGCCTACCTTGAACCTCCCCCCCCACCCCCCCCAAAAAAATAGGCATGTCCACACATTCTGAGGGTGGTGAAGACAGGAGGATCACTGGGCTCCCTGGTCAGCTAGCCTGACTGAAAAATGGTGACAGACTCTGTCTCCAGGAAAATAGGCAGAGTGACAGAGGAGGACACTGGACGGCTTCCTCTGGTCTCTGCATGCACAAGGAGTGTGTGCATCATGTGTGCACATGCATACATGTGCTCACACACAGTCGTTCCCCTGTAGCTCAGGAGTGAGGGCCAGTAGCTTGTGCAGATAGTAAAATCTGCATTGCTTATATGCGTTTTATGGGCTGTGTAGTATCTGTCTATGGTATGCGTGCATATTCCCACATGCTTTTGATTCATTAGTTTACTCTAATCCCCAATAGATACATGTGCTCTGTCAGTGGGTGTTTCACTCTGTCATCTAGAGAATGTCAAGGACATGTTGTATGCTCTTATAGGTAAAATCTGTTCCCAAGGCTTTTCAGTCCTTGTTTGAGTTGACAGATGCAGAATCCATGGCTGTGGAGAGCCAGTTCTGTGTGTGTGTGCAGAGACACATGCACTGTGTGTGTCTATGTACACATTCAGAAATTTGTGCAAATCACCATTTGCCCAGCCCTCTTCTGTTTTATATTGATTGATTGATTGATTGATGGGTTTTTCCAGGTTGGGTCTTGCTCTAGCTGAGGTTACTTTCTTCCCTTCTTTATTTTGATGTCTCTGACTACCTAACTTTAACCAGAAGTCAGGATAGAGATTGATGCCTGTATAATGGAGTAGAACTCTTAGATTTTTTTTTCTTTTTTACATGTGTGCGCAGGAGCTAATGTGTGTATGTGTGTGTGTGTGTGTGTGACAGAGAGAGAGAGAGAGAGAGAGAGAGAGAGAGAGAGAGAGAGAGAAAGAGAAAGAGAAAGAGAGAATGAGCATGCTAGGGCCTTTTGCCACTGCAAGCAAACGCCAGATGCATCCAGATGCATGCACCACTTTGTTCATCTGGCTTTACATGGGTACTGGGAAATTTTACCTGGTCCGATAGGCTTTGCAAGCAAGCTCCTTTAACTGCTGAGCCATCTCTTCAGCCCCAAGATATTTTTTCTTGCTATAGGATTTTTGTGTTTTATTAATATAAAATTGTATTTGTATGTATCTTTTAAAAATTAACTTGTGGGTCTGGAGAGATGGAGAGATGGCTTAGTGGTTAAGCCTACAATGCCTAAGAACCTGAGTTCGATTCCCTAGTCCCACATAAAGCCAGATGCACAAAGTAGCACATGCATCTGGAGTCTGTTAGCAGTGGCTAGAGGCCCTGGTGTGTCCATTCTCTGTCTCTCTCCCCTATCTCTGCTTGCAAATAAATAAATAAAACTAAAAATAATAATAATAACTTGAGAGGCAGAGATAGGAGGAGTGTGAGTTCGAGGCTAGCCTGGGACTACAGAGTAAGTTTCAAGTCAGCCTGGGCCAGAGTGAGACTCTACCTCAAAAAAAAAAAAAACCCCACAAAAACTTGTGTATTAGATTGAAAAAATAGTATTGAAAAAGGCATAAAACTACTAATAGTTATCATAGAATTTTTTATAGATTATGAGCTACAATCCTGTCAATTTTGGCAGTTTTCATCCACATACCTAATGTATTTTGATAATAACCCCTCCCCTTAACTTTTGTTCCTCTCCCACCTCCCTTCTATTGAACTCCTTTTCCACCAGTCCATCTTCTATTTTTAAAATGTTATAAGTGTATTTATTTATTTATTTTTGAGGTACAGCCTTGCTGTAGCCCAGGCTGACCTGGAATTCACTATGTAAGTCTCAGGCTGGCCTCGAACTCATAGTGATCCTCCTACCTCAGCCTCCCGAGGGCTGGGATTAAAGGGGTGCACCAACACACCTGGCTGAATTTATTTATTTATGTTTTTTTTTTTTTTTTTTTGAGGTAGGGTGTCACTCTAGCTCAGGCTGACCTGTAACTCATTGTGTTCTCTACCAGGCTGGCCTTTAACTCATGGCTATCCTCCTACCTCGGCCTCCCAAGGGCTGGGCTTAAAGGCCTGCACCACCATGCCCAGCCATCTTTAATTTTGATGTGTTTTGGTTAACTCTCCTCCATCATCCATGACAACATGTTGATGGGTCCAATGTTGTGCAGGTCATGGATGCAGGGGTCACTTGTGTCTGGAAGCTCTCCTCCTGATGCAGCCAGCTTCTCGCCACTGCACACGAACCCGACCAGAAGCAGCTTGTGGAGAAAAGGGTTTATTTTGGTTTACAGACTTGAGGGGAAGCTCGATGATGGCAGGAGAAATGATGTCAGGAGCAAAACCTAGATAGACATCATCTTCTGGCCAACATCAGTCGGCCTCTCACTGGCAAGGGGAAGCTGGCTAGAACCCCATACGCCCGCCCCAACAACACACCTCCAACAAGGTTCCAATTCCAAAATTGCCACCAGCTGGGGATCAAGCATTCAGAACACATGAGTTTATGGGGACACCTGGGTCAAACCACCACACTTCACCATCCTTTGGCCTTTAGATTCTTTCTGCCACCTCTTCTGCAGTGGTGCCTGGGCCTTCCAGGGAGTGATAGAGAGGTCTCGCTTAATTCTGAACACTGTCACTTCTCAGCACTGTGGCAAGTTTTGTGTCTCTCCAGTAATCGGTGCCATCTGCAAAAACAGCTTCTCTGACCAAAGGTGAGAGCATCCATGGAATAAGCATAAATATTCAGAGCAGTGTGCTGGGCACAACGTATCAATTCAGCCAAACAACAGCAGCTTCTGCCCTGGGGCCCACGGCCTGACAAGCCAAGCTTTCTTGAGTCATTAAATTTGCTCTGAAGAGCTAGGTTAGATATAGTTAAAGGTTCTTTATTTTTCTTTCCTTCTCATGACTTACATAGAGAATTTTGTGGGTATTTTGGGTAGAGAACATAGTCGTTACAATAACTGTATTGGTTGGACTAACAAAGTCGGACAGTTTAGATTATGGGGACTAAAAGTATAATTGCTGTTCATTTGTGGCTGTTTAAGCTCTCTCTGTGTTATCTAGTGATATAATGTAGACTCCACTGATGGTCTTACCTTAATTAGTTTTTTCCTTCCCCCTTTTTAACTTCATAGTGGAAGTCGCTCTTCTAAAACATTTAAACCGAAGAAGAACATCCCTGAGGGCTCTCACCAGTATGAGCTCCTAAAACACGCCGAAGCCACACTTGGCAGTGGTAACCTCCGCATGGCTGTCATGCTCCCCGAGGGGGAAGACCTGAACGAGTGGGTGGCAGTTAACAGTAAGTAGCCTTTCTGTGTCTCAGTGGGGTCTTCCTGCTGCAGGCAAGTGCCGAGGAGAAGCCCAGTGTATAAGTCACAAGGATGTCCTACGTGAATACGAAGTTTGATGAAGTGACATTTTTGCTTCTTGTTATAATGTAGCATAACGCATAGACTTACTATTTTAAGTTGATAATATTTATCAAACACATGTGTCTGGCACTCTTTCGTCTAAAAAATTATTAATTTTATGTGTTCTACCTGGATATTGTAAGAAAGGAAATTAGAAGCTGGGGAGATGGCTCATAGGTTAAAGACACTTGCTTGCAGAGCCTGCCGGCCAGGGTTCAATTCCTCAAGCTACCCTGGAAGCTGGATGTGGAATGTGGCACAAACATCTGGAGTTTGTTTGCAGGAGAAAGAGACCCTGGCGCGACGCCCTCGTCCCCATGCAAACAAATGAACTTTTTTTTTTTTTAAATAAAGGAAATTAAGTCATTTAGACTATGAAATGAACTTAGGTATGAAAATCCTAATATAAATATTTCCAAACCCAAGTTCTGTGTGTGTGCTGCCATGGTGATGACGGCCTGACTTAGAAATGCTTGAGAGAAGGCCTGTACTTAGTCATGGCTTTGTCATTCCTCAGGTGTTTGGTGTGTGCATGCATGCATCTGTTTCTGGTCTCTGTGATCTCCTTAGAGTAGTAAGGCCATCTTGGTTTTATGAATGTTTACGTGCTCTTTGTTCCCCTGTAAAATGTATTGGGTATTCTTGGATTTTGCATTGTGAAATAAGTTTCTACTTTGGCCGTACCACCCTGAATGTGCCCAAGCTCATCTGAAATAAATTTTTAGCCTTTTTTGGGGGGAAGGGAGCATCTGTGGACTGGCATCCCCTTATCATTTAAATGTGTACTTAGTTCCATGATTACCAATGGCTTTTCAAAAAATTATTTTATTTCCAAGCAGATAGAGAGAAGAAAGCCAGGCGTGGTGGCGCATCCCTTTAATCCCAGCACTCAGGAGGCAGAGGTAGGAGGATTGCCATGAGTTCAAGGCCACCCTGAGACTACATAGTGAATTCCAGGTCAGCCTGGACTAGAGCGAGACCCTACCTCGAAAAAACAAACAAGCAAACAAACAAAAAAAAAAAACAAGAGAGAGAAGAGACAGAGAAGGGCACACCAGGGCCTCCAGTCTGTGGGGACTGGGGATGTGAACCTGCTCATTAGGCTTTGCAGGCAAGTGCCTTAACTGCTGAGCCACTTCTCCAGCCCACCAACAGTTTTTCATAGGATTTTTTTCACCGTCTATTTTTTTTTTAATCAAGGGACAGCCTTAACTCATTTTTGCTGTGTTTCTTTTTCTTATTGATATACAGAAGTTCTTTGTGTATTCTGGGTACGTGATTAACTCTTTGTGTTGCTCTTGGGTGGAGATGTTGAACAGGAGCTCCTCATTTCTATGTAGTCAGCATGAGGCTTCCATGTGGCTTCGCACTTGTGTGTTGTGGCAACATTAGCTCTGGTAACGAGTGTGCTCACGTACAAGTGGGATGCGCTTTGCTGACAGCCCCTTTCCCTCCCCTGCACTTACTCGCAGCCGTGGACTTCTTCAACCAGATCAACATGCTGTATGGGACCATCACGGACTTCTGCACAGAGGAGAGCTGTCCCGTGATGTCGGCTGGACCAAAGTAAGACCTGCTGGCCTCAAACTAACAGCACTCCTTCCTCACTGCCTCCTGAGTGCTGCCTCACCCAGCCTGCCGAGAGTTCTTCAAAGAGGCTTGGAGAAGTGAAATCTCTTCATTACTTCTGGCTAGTGTTCTTGGTGTTGGCTTCAGATGTCCAAACAGATGGTTTTAACTATGCTGTTACAGGAATAGTTATATTGACCCATAGCAGAATGCTTCTGACTTGTGTCCTAGGCTTTACCACCTACGTCTCTGCCCCTCTCTCTGGCTTTCCTCTTTGTCCTTATCTAATTAATTTTTTGACATATTTTACTCTGTAGCCTAGGTAGGCCATGAACTTGGACCCCTCCTGCCCTGGTGTCCCCCAGTGTTCAGCTTACAGGTCTGCTCTGCCACATCCAGCTTCCTCTTTTCCTTTTTTCTACTTTCTTTTTGCAGAAGTTAAAGAAATATTTATTTGCATATGTGTGTGTGGGTACACAAGGGCCTCTTGCCACTGCAAATGAACACCAGATACATATGCCACTTTTTGTATCTGGGGATACATGTGGGCTGGCAGGCTTTTTAAACAAGCTCCTTTAAACTGATAAGCCATCTCCGAGCCCTTTTTGGACTTTTACTTTTGCCTGTCATTAAAGCTAAGAAGATGGAGTAGAGCTGGCTCTATCCTGGAGGATGAGGAAACAGCTCTCCTTCCAGCACATAGACCTTCAAGGCCCACCTCCAGCTGACAGTAGGCCCCAGGCCCCAGAGATTACACAGCTTCTCAGAAGAGCACTCTGCTGGGGCCCAGTTCAAACCTGTGATGAAACCCATAGCATCATCATAATTATAAACATAATGGAAGCGAAAGAAAAGATTAGAGAATCTCAGTGTAAAGTGGGGAGGTGTAAGAAACATGTGATTTTTCAAAAAGCCTTAGGATTTTCACAGCTGAGTTTCATTATTTTTTTTAAAGCTTAAGGATATTGAATAAGTCTTTGGTTTGCTAGGTCTGTTTTGTTTTTTAATCTAAATAGCAGCTTTTTATTCTTTGATTCAAACTATCATGAATGGTTTAAAAGGCACAGTAAGGAATTGTTGAAAAGCCTGTTCAGCACACAAGATTACTACTTTGATTTTATTTTATTTTTTCTGAAGGACACAATAACAATGCCACATAGTGCATGCATGGGATGGTGCTTTTTAATTTAAATTTTTATTTTAAATTATGAGAGAGAGAGAGAGTGAAGAGGCACACTAGGCCCTTCTGCCATTGCAAATGAAGGAACTTCAGACACATGCACCACTGTGCATCTGACTTTATATGGGTACTGGGAAATTGAACCTGATTGTCAGGCTTTACACGTGAGTGCCTTTAACCACTAAGCCATCTCTCCAGCCTTGTTTTTTATACTGAAAGATGAATGCCTGAAAGTTTGTCAAGATGACAGACATGATTGAGAGGGAAGAGTAAAAACGTTAAGGTGTCTGTATAGGGAGAAAAAAAATTGGACTATTTTTGTCTCCAAGTGAAAAGTAGTGAAGGGTGTCTCTCTCTTTCTCAAGAGGACCAAACATGAATAGTCTTGCATTGCAGTAAGGAGTTCTGTTTTATAACAGGAAGACTCCTGTCTGTGAAAACGAGTCATGGCAACAGAGCAGCAGGGAGCTTGGGCTCTCCCTCTGGACTGACAGTTGTCCCCAAGAATCCACAAAGTTTATTCATGTGTCCTTTGTTTAGACAAGTAGATATGACTGAACAGAAGACATCCTCATTTTTCCTATTGAAGATAATTTTTATTTAAAATACCACATGGTGTTTCCTCAGGATGCTGCTCACTAGCCTCTATCCGCCAGTCTGCTCTGGGGAGATTAGACACTGGAGGCAAAGAGTGAGGCAGTGGAAGTAACTGTTGGGAAACTGGAAATCCCAATGCCAGTTCAGTTCAGTTCATAGATCTCTACAGTTTCAGCTGTGCCGATTCTGTGTCTTAAAGGTCAGGAGAGAGGGGAGGAGGGAGGGAGGGAGAGAGACAGACAGACAGACAGACAGACAGACTTCTTAGTGTTCCTTCCTCCAGGATTGTCTTCAGAGCGGGGAGGGTGTTCTTTCTTGACATTGTCACATGTTTACTAAATCAAGAGATAGTATTGTGTTAATATGAAGAACAGGCAAATCTTGGAGTTGCTAGTTTTCAAAAGATACATTAGATAGATACTGAACTATCTTCTTTTCCAGTAATCTTCTTTTAATATATATATTTTTTTCCCAAGGTAGGGTCTCTCTGTAGCCCAGGCTGACCTGGAATTCACTATGTAGTTTCAGACTGGTCTTAAACTCTTAGTGATCCTCCTACCTCTGCCTCCCAAGTGCTGGGATTAAAGGTGTGCACCACCACGCCTGGCTAATTTTGCTTTTAATCTTCCAAGCTACCCTTTATCCTTAACCCAAATTTAAGGCAGAGTTAAAAAAAAATTGTACTTCATAGAGATTTCAAAATATTAAGGAAGAAAAAGCAATCATAATGTTCAAGACAGCCATTATAGAATTGGAAAGTAAGATAGTTTCTACCTTAGCAACATATGATTCTACTCTCTGTGAGAAAAAGTTGTTCAAGAAATTCAGATGTGAGGAGAGCATCTAAACACAAAATTTGAGTTTGATGGGATCTCCTTAGTTTGGATTGTGATAAATACACAACAGGACACTGTGACTAGCTTATTAAGACATGTCTGTATGTTCAGAATACACACATATAATATAAAAATATATCTCATTTGGATGACCAGCTTATTTAAGACATGTTTGTGTTTTAGAATACACATACATATGTAATGTAAAGATGGGGCAGGTATATGCTGACATTCTGTGTTTTATTTTCCCATTACAGATACGAGTATCACTGGGCGGATGGCACAAACATTAAGAAGCCCATCAAGTGCTCTGCACCTAAGTACATTGATTACCTGATGACGTGGGTTCAAGACCAGTTGGATGATGAGACGTTATTTCCATCAAAAATTGGTACAGTTATTTTATGTAATTGGGATCTTGATGTTTAACTCTCTTCTTACCTTGTCCATTTGGAAAGTTCTGTGGGCCATGTCGGGGTGTGTGTGTGTGTGTGTGTGTTTGCAGTTCACAAGAGGAGTCACAAAAGCTTGTTTGCCCAATCATCACTAGGCACATTGTCTTGTGTAAATTGATTTTCTCTCCTTCCATTTAGTGTTTTTAAATACATTAGTTGAAAGGTGAGGGTTTTTATTTTTATTTTGTTTGTTTATTTTGGTTTTTCAAGGTAGGGAATTGAACCTAGGTCATTAGACCTTGCAGGCAAGTGCCTTCCCTGTT
Source organism: Zapus hudsonius (assembly GCA_004024765.1). NCBI lineage: Eukaryota > Metazoa > Chordata > Mammalia > Rodentia > Dipodidae > Zapus > Zapus hudsonius. The sequence goes on from PVHP010016688.1 coordinate 23,129, forward strand.
AGGCCATCGCTCCAGCCCTGGAGATGCTCTGAGTCTGTTTTCATCCCCAGTGCATGGAGAACATCTGGAAAGGACTGGAGCACACGTAGAGTAGTAACTCATGAACAGTAGTCTCTCCAGCCTCATCTTGATACTTATGCTGTACTTGCTGACAAGGTCATGTCTTATTAAAGAGATGGCTGCTTATCTGTCGTCTCTTTATTAGGTGTTCCATTTCCGAAGAATTTCATGTCAGTGGCAAAAACAATCCTCAAACGACTCTTCAGGGTCTATGCTCACATTTACCACCAGCACTTTGACCCTGTGATCCAGCTGCAGGAGGAAGCACATCTCAACACATCTTTCAAGCACTTTATTTTTTTTGTGCAGGTAAGCTGGATCAAGTGCGCTGCTGTGTGGTCTGTGTTCAGAGTTCTGTGCTGAATGGGGGACAGTAGCCGCCTGCCGCGGCACACGCTCTCATCCTGGCCGGACTTTTAAAAATAAGTTTTGTGTTTGTGTGTGTGTGTGTGTGTGTGTGTGTGCATGCAGAGGTTGAGATGGGGAAATGGTCAAAAGAAGCCCAAAAGTTTATGCTGTTTTTCTGTGTCTATAAGCTAATGTGTTTTTGTTTTTGTTTTACGAGGTAGGGTCTCGCTCTAGCCCAGGCTGACCTGAAATTCACTCTGTAGTTTCAGGCTGGCCTCGAACTCACGGTGATCATCCTACCTCTGCCTCCCAAGTGCTGGGATTAAAGGCGTGTGCCACCACGCCTGGCTGTTAGGATCTTTTGCTGCTACAAATAAACACGTAACATGGTGGCTTGGGACTTGAACCCAAGCCAGCAGGCTTTGCACGCCATCTTCCTAGCCCTGATAGGCCAGTGGTTTATTAAAAGTCTTCCGTCAGCTAAAGAAAGATGTGTCCACTTTTATTCATATATAGATTCCTTACACTGAGGCTCAAGTCTCAGTTTCACCCATGTAGATACACTTAGGAATGTGTAACTTGCCACAAGTTAGTTTAAGCAGTTGTTTACAGACTCAGTGACAGAGGAAATCTCATAGTCAAGTTTGCATAGTTCTATGTGATTGCTGAAGTGCAGGTTTTGTCCCTTTGGAATGTATTCTCCCTTCAAAGGGATTAGTTTTACTTCACTCTGTAATCCTTTTTTCTTCCTTTTTAAGCTAGAGTCTCATGTAGCCTAGGCTGGCCTTGAACCCCCCAGGTGGTCGAGGAACTTCTGTGCCTCCCCAGTGCTGGGTCCCAGGCATGTACCACCATACCTGGTGTATGTGGTGCTGGGGATCAAACTCAGAGCCTCGTGTATTCCAGGCGGGTGCTCTACCTACTGAACTACATCCCTAGCCCTACTCCATAATCTTTTTTTTTTTTAATGGAAGAGGGTTTATTTCAGCTTATATTTTGAGGATGAATTTCATCATTGTGGGGAAAGCATTGCAGGAACAAAACAGGGTGTCACATCTCGTCACAGCTACTTGGAGGAAGCAGCAGGAGCGAGCTAGCTAACTAGCAATGGGAAGCAGGGCAGGACTGTAAAATCTCAAGACCTATCCTCATCGAAATTCCTCCTCCAACAAGGTCCCCCTCTCATGCTCCCGCAGCTGGGGACATAATCTTAACGTACGCTGCTTTTCCTGTGTCTTAGCAGATCAGCATGTAGCACGTGTCTCCTCTTAGCCTACTGGGTTCACCCCTTGATAAACCTCCCACTTGACAGACAGGCTAGAATCCACAGCCCCAACAGCATTGATCCCTTCTAGTATACAAGACCTGCTTAGAGTGTGTGCGACCCAGGAGCCCCTGCTCATGCATTCCCTGGTATGGTGCCAGGGCCTCTGTGGCCCCTGTCTTCTCTGGAGGGGGGGGGGTCACATCTCTGGTAGTTACGCCTTTAGGTCTGAGGAGTATCAAAAGATGGTAATTGTAAGGGCACATGGATGTAATCATGTCTGCCCAGTCAGTGTCTCCACTCATCTGCCTGGGGATGGGAAGGAAAGCAGGTATCTGGAACTCTCCTCGTATCACTGCTTTCTAATATAGAATCTTGAGGAGTCTTGAGCATTCTAAATCTGAATCTGCTTTTTTTGTTACTATGAGATAGGTTTGTCAAGACAAGAACATAGAACATGTTTTAGTTGACATGACCTTAAAGTGAAATTTAAAAATTTATTCATGTGATCCCACAAATCTGAGGGGCAGGTTTGCTTCTTATGGTTCTCCAAAGTCTCCCTCCCCACAGACTTAGAATTCACTATGTAGTCTCAGGGTGGCCTTGAACTCAAGGCAATCCTCCTACCTCTGCCTCCCAAGTGCTGGGACTAAAGGTGTATTACCACATCTGGCTTCTTTTTCTTTTTAAAATACTTATTTTCAAGGAAAGAGATTGGGAGGGAGGGGGGAATGGGCACACCAGGGTTTCTAGCTAGCTGTGGCAAGCAAACTCCAGATACATGTGCCACTTTGTACATCTGTACGTTTTTCCTTCCTCCCCATTTTTAAATATTTATTTTCAAGTAGAGAGAGGGGAGGGGGAGGAGAGAGAGAGAGCATGTGTGCAACAGCAAGCTTAAGAGAGTGAGCCAGGGACTCTTGCCACTCACTGCACAGGAACTCCAGATGCCTGTGCAACTTGGGTACTGGGTGATCGAACCTGCAGTGGCAGAAATTACAAGCAAGTGCTTTTAACTGCAGATCCATCTCCCCAGTCTACCCTTCCCCCTTTTTATGCTAAGGATTGAACCCCAAAAACACATATTAGGGCCTAGGAATGTTCCTCAGGGGTAGAGTGTGTGTCTTAACATGTGAGAGACCTTAATCTCCAGAAGCTTAAATAAAAGTACAAATAAGATGAAGCCCAGGTATTCCCATGTGCTCTCTGCAGGATTTTAGTTTAATGTGTATTCTGTCTTATGTTATTATTTTACGACAGCTTACCATGGTCTGCAGGTATCTGACTCTATAACCAACCCATTGTGATATGCTAGACTTTTTGCTCTTTACTTGGTTGATTAGATTTAAATGCTGCCTTTTATCAGGAAGCAGCAGCTCCGATTTGTTGAGTGCTACTGTGTGCCAGTATTACATACAGCAGTTAGTGCCAGGAGGCAGGGACTTGGGCTGATATTACAGATGTAAAACCTAATTCCCAGTCAGTGTCAGGGGTGAGCTGCTGCTGATGTGTTTGGCTGTTTTTCTGCAGGAGTTCAACCTGATTGACAGACGAGAACTGGCGCCACTGCAAGAGCTCATCGAGAAGCTCACGTCCAAGGACAGATGAAAGGAAGGACGGAGGAGCCTGCGCTGTCCCCAGGGAGGCTGCGTGGAGCTTACTGGGGGTTCTCTTTTGTTTTCATCTACAGTGTCTCTCTTAGGCTTGGGTTCCCTGTTCTCTACTCTGAATGCATAAAACCATTCTCTACATTCGAAAAGGGTAAATTCACTCATAGTGTACAGTATTTTTTTTTAATTGACCTTATTTGAGGACTTTTTGTAATATTGTACTGGGAAAAAATGTTTACTGACTGAAATGCTAGTGGGCTGGGTTCTGTGTTGTGTAAACTGTGGCACATTGTGAGGTTCCTAAAAGACTTCTGTTTTTAAGTGCCTTGCCAGCCTCACTTCCGAGGTGCAAAGCACAGACATAGGACTGAACAGAGCTTGAAACGATATAGGATTACTCACCAGAGTACTTCCTTGTGAACACTATTGTCTGTCATAAAAGCCATAGTTTACTCAAGTTGGTGGTCTCCAGATTTTACTACATTAAAGACACATAATTTGTAAAGGTGTGCATATAGAACATAAAATGTAAAATGAAAAAAGTGATTTCTTAGTTATTTTTGATATTCACTAATATATTCTGTTCAACAGATGTTTAAAGTTCTACAAGCAGGTCTTTCTCCATCTCTTAATATCTGTGATATTGAAACTTGAGGTTGAAATGTAACTTACTGCATTTTGGCTTCTTCCTACATGAAACTTTAGCACTGTAAGTGTAAACCTTCAGGTTCTATGTGGGGTTGCCATCTTCAGAGGCGATGCTAAACTGTGAGGTTTTGTAGCAATTGCCAAATAAGCCATAAATCTGTTGAATCCCCTTTACTTCAGAGAAGACAGGAGGGAGTGTGTGGTTGGGGTGGGTACTGGGAGTCAGGGAAAGATTGATTATGGGGAGTCAAGTTCTGGAAAAATCTCCTTCAAACCCTGGAATAGAATGGCTTGTAGATTTTAAATCAATTACTTGTAAACAGAGTCCTAGAGACTTCATTTTAGGAATCAACTTCCATGAGAAGTTAAAAGCATATGATTAATTTTAGGTACAGACATTACACATGGAATTTAGGAACTGTTTGCGTTAGGGATATCCATCACTCCAGCATCTCCATTCAGTGAATGGAGCTGGTATTTCTCTATCATTTTAAATGATGCACTACCTTAGTGATTGGCCCAGTTTGAAGCATTCTGACTTCCTCTTTTCTTCCACTGTGAAATCTTTTCTTTTGAAGTGATTATATAGTGAAAATACCACTTCAGAAGTTAGTAATTTTCAATTTTGTTTGACATGACTTTCTAATGAATTGTTATCAGCCACACATTCAGGAGCTTAGGTTTCAGAGTAAACAGCTTTGTTTTTCATGTCAGTTCATGAGATACATACACCCTTTTCAGACTTCTAGTTTCAATTTTGTCAGTTCTGATTAATATGCTTTCCACAAGTACAAATATATACCCTTCCATATAACTTAGGTCTTTTCACCAGTAGAATATAAAGGTTGCTCTGAAATTAAATAGATTGCAAATGCTTAGTGGGAAAGAATCTGAAATGGAGTAATTTGGTTTTGTCATTAGCAGGTAGACAGTGATACCCTTGTAACTATGATCACTGGGATCTGCCTAGTGATCCACTTCCTTTCTAGCAAGTGTTCAAGCACCAATCATAAAAGTGAAAGGAGAGCCTGTTATAGGCAAATATATCGGATGGTTGTTTGTTATATGCTCATTTATAAACTGCAGTGAGAGGTAACTAATTTCCTTAAAACCAATCTTTTAGTGTCTAAGAAGGTAATACCAACCATTATGGGTTGATTCAGAAATAAAATGTGTCACTGTGACCTGAGTCCTCTCTGCACAGGCATGAAGCACCTGCCACTCAAATCATCTTCCCCAGTACATTTGCTGTCATGCCAGCCTGGTGACCAAGGGTTTCTCCAACAGTGTGTAGAGAGAACAGTGAAGATGGCCTTCACTCCTTGAAGCCTTTCTTTCTGTGGTGCCCTGTAAAATGGAAAGCTATTTCTGTAAATTAATGCTTTATTTGGATTTATTTTCCCACTCTGTTGGATAGGAGTTTGTTTTTAGTGTGGCAGAATCTCAGGTGCCATGTTTCCAAGTGTTTATTTAGTGAGTTTTGGGGAAATAAATAGATGTGTGTGTGTACATACAGAGGTTCTCCTGGCATTGGACATGGGGTTAGGACACTACAACCAAGGAAACGCAGAGGAGAAAGAGAATCGCTTCAGTACAAGCTTGCTTTCATTTAGTTGGCTCCCATGACAGAAAGATGCCCTTTAGAAAATAAAGATGGAAGCTTGATTTTAAGAGGAGCTTGCTTATAAATGTCCGTCTGTTTTTCCTGGTCTCTTTATTTAGTTACAATTCATTACCAAGATAATTATCTCATCCCTGGTCTTTCTCTAGAGCTGTAAAGCAGGTGGTGTTCCCCTCATTCTTTGATGGAGCATCCCATCAAATGTCAAGTAGTAATCTACTATAGTCTTGTCACTCACAGTGCCAAAGCAAGTTTCAGGGGACTGCTGTTGGGAAGAGAAGCTAACAGAAAGAGGGAAGTATTTTCAGTTAGCACTAGATGCTGCTTGGTGATTTTTCTCACAGAAACACATTAGACTCCCTGGGACAGTAAGCTTGCGTTAGTTGGCTGGTGACTTTGAAAGTTTTTACTGTTTCTTTCTACCTTCTTTTGGTTAGTCATTATAAATCCTGAGTGGTAGCATAAACTATATTTGGGCCGAGTTATTGCCTGGATGGTCAGGATGGATGGAGCACTTTGATCCTCACCAGAAGCAGGGATATGGGCATTTATACATATGTAACCACCACTTTCCATGGGTATAGTAACATTTTCCTTGCTTTGGGAAAATAGCAAAATGACAGATGTCTTTTGTCTACACCCTCTCTGAGAGAGGCTTTGATGACCACTAAAATAGTAGAGTATGTGAGATGCAAATACTGAATTGTAGAACTCTTTAAAAATATGAGTCTGTCCCACCGTAACATCCCAAATGAGACTTGGTCTTCAAAGGAACTCCCTTGGGAGCAATACTTCCTTCAGCAATGCTGCAGAGGTGTTTCTAGACTTTCTCGGAGGCCATGAGAATTGGCTGGTAACTATGCAAGAAAGTCAGGTTCTTGGTCTCAGCTGCACAAAAGCTGTTTTTAACAGCTTAGTATGACCCACTTAACCACTAAACCAAGTCCAACAACTTGGCTGTTCTCTGAGAACTGAGCCAGGGAGAAACGACGTCTGTCATAGGCTCTCTGTCTGCAGAGAAGCATGTCTTACACAGCAACTGCATCCTTTCATAAAGGGGTGGTTTCTTGCTGTTTGGAAGAGGACAGCACCATTTAATTGTATTTAAAAATCAAGGTCTTCCCCTAGAACTTGATTCCTATTTGAATTCCTTTTCTTTAAAACTTTTGAATTCTTTTTTGACTACTGTAGGACAGTATGGAAAAATAAATCCAGTATTTAAAATACAAGTGGTTTAAGAAAAGTCTTTTCTTTGTTTTCTGTTTTGTTTAAACAGGCTTTCTTTCAAGTGAACCATTTGACTTTACAAGACTCGAGATTGTTGTACACTGAAATTGGAATAAGTTTTTTTTGGTGGAATAAGTTTTATATACTAGTTATGCCATTTCTACTGTGTACAATTATATAAATACTTCACATACAATTTGTAACTTTAAATTTTAACTGCTTTTAGAAAAGAAATGGGACCAAAAGTACATTTTTAATTTGGATTGTGATTGTACACTATGAAAACATCTTATTTTGAAACTTACTTGGGTTATTAAAGAATATAGCAGTTCTTATAGACACTGATGTACGCTTCAGGACCACTCCTCATGTAATGTAGATGCCAGTGCCGTCATGACTGACTAACAGCTTCATTCTATGAGATGATGAAACTCTAAAGGGAAGCTCTCTTAAGATTTAATAGAGAAATTTAGCTACGTGACAAAGTTATGACCGCAGATGGCTTGAATTTTTAAGGCTTTCCTAACCAGGTAGAGAATTCATTTGAAGGAAAAGATTGTGCTGTATGCCCAACACTTGTAGCTCAATTTATTTGTATTTTAAGAAGAGAAAATATACAGACTATTGAGTAATCAGTTTGCCTGGGTAACACAAGTTCTTTCTCTCCCTTACCCCTTCTGTGCATGTAAGAGTAAAAATCCCTGGTCTTTTCCAGAGTTCTGTTTTCCCACTCATCTGTGTCACACACGCACATGCATGCACACGTGCACGCGTGCGCACACACCCACAAAACAGGTTGATTTTGCAGGTCTTCATGGTTTGTGATTCTGAAGTTCTTTCTTCTTTTTAACAGCTTTGTCACCGAAGCTGCAATTATTAGTGATGTTAACCTTATTTATTTCTCTCATACATTATTAATATTAAATTCTTATAGGTGAATATTTCTTAGAGTTTTGCACAAGTTTTCATTTTTATTTTGTTGGTAGTGCAGGTTATAAAATAGATTAGTGCATTTTCATTTAAGAACACTTTTCTCCTTAAATTGTTCTACAGAAATGACTATTTTTAGGGGAAATTGTTTTTTTTTTTATAGCCACTAAATTGTATTTGTTATTTTTTTGTGTGTTTAACCAGGGTGGTGAGATCGCTAGTCTTTTAGGGAGTACTTTTGTTCTATTTGAATTTTTTCTATACATTTAAGTTATTAAAATTATTGCTAGGAAATGTCAATAAGTACTAGTTGAGAAAAAACACAGTAAATATAAGAACAATTAAATATAGAAATGATTTCTGAAGACAAGCAGAGAAATACTGCCAGTGCCAAGTAACGGAAGCATACGGAGAGTGTTGATTGTGCAGCTAAGAGATGCACAGACAGAGGTCCTGTTCATGGAGAGAGTTTCTCTATTAAAGTAGCTGGATGGGGGAAAGTGGTTTAAAATATGAAATGCAACATGGGCGCTACATTGTAAATTGTGCCAAGATCAGGCAAGCTCTAGTGTTTTTGATCAAAGTTTAATTATTTCATCATTGTTATATTAAAGGGGTTAACTGAATGTCGGATAATCTGTAATGTTTTATTTGAAATATGTAAATAATGTATACAGATGTATGTGATGGGATGGGAAGCATTTAAATCCTAGGTTGTTTTTTTTTTTTAAAGAAGAAACTGAATGTTTATAAGAAAAAAAACTAATAAAGTTATGTTTGGCCATGATTCTTGACTTGCATTGTTCACTCTTACTAAAAGTCTTTCTACAGTGAACACATTCCAAGGGAATCTGAAGGCTTATGGGACATATTAATGTCCACAACTCTGGAAGTATTAAATATTAGAACACTTTAAAGCTCAAAAATTGTACAAGTCATTGATTGGTGTAGGGTTAAAAAACCCATTGCCAAGGCTCTCAATTGCCCACCCGAATAAGATGGTAAGAAGACCCTATTGCTGAAGACCACACATACTTGGGCTGTAGGTCACTGAGAAATCCAGCTTGGAGCTAAGCTGGAAACCTCCTCCCTGTTAACTAGCTGACAGAAAACTGGAAAAATCTATGGTTACCTGCAGCCCTATGGGAGAGAGAAGTCATCAATGGTGGTGAACAGCAGTGGACCTTGTGGCCAGCCAGGCCAAATGTGCTAACTGGGGCAATAGTAGCACATTTATTAAACCTACTGCTCTCTGATTGGACTGGAGGCCCACTCCACAGGAGGAAATGCATGCCTGATATGAAGACCTCCTAGTCAAAAGTCTATGGTGGGGGAGGTCATGAGCCCTAGGGGAGTAACACCTGCTGCTGTCTGGCTAAAGGCATATATTATGCCTACCAAACTGTCTTATAAACACTTCTAAAAAAATGTTCATGCCCGTATAATAATGCTCCTCTCACTTCTGGTTAGAGAAGCTTCTCTTTTTCAGATGGCGGTGACCACTGGGAAAACTCAAAAGACACCACAGTGCTGAGAGGAAATGGCAGTGGAGTGTTCAGCACTGGGACATCTCTATCACACTTCCAGAGGCTCAGGGTCTATTGTGGAAGAGGTAGTGGAAAGATTGTAAGAGCCAACAGAAGGGTAGGACTGCTCACAATGCAAACTTCCAGACACAAAATGGCCTTGATATTCATGACTTAACATGCCTGATAATACCTACATAAGACCTTCCTAATAGGAGGAAAAGAGGATGACTCTGAAACAAAATAGAGACTAATTGAGAGGGGGAGGAATTATGAGGGAAGGTAGGGAAGGGAATTATAATGGTTAATTGTCTAATTATGAAAGCTATCAATAAATAGTTAAAAAATAAAACCAAAACATATGCCTGAGCTTGAAGCCGGTGTTTATGTCTGTATTTTTTTAAAAAATATTTTATTTATTTATGAGAGAGGGCACACCAGGGCCTCCAGCCACTGCAAATGAATTCCAGACACATGCACCCTCTTGTGTATCTGGCTTTACATGGGCACTGGGGAATCGAACTCAGGTCCTTCTGCGTTGTAGGCAAGCACCTTAACTGCTAAGCCATCTCTTCAGTCCATGTCTGTCTTGTTTAATGTATATTATTGCAATGAGAACACAGAAAAATAACTATTTGTGGACCTTTCCACTAGGCTCAGATCTAACATTTTATCTTCATTGTAACATTTTTCTTCCTAATATTTCTTTAAGGAATATTAATGGAGAATCTGATACTTGGGGAAAAGACCAGAAGTCACGATGCGAGCCTATGCTGATGTGCATTGTCTGCTTGCCCAAGAGGGGACTGAACAGGGTGGGAAGCAGTATTTTGTGGCACTGTTCCCCCCTCACTCCCCCACACAGACACCAGCACAGTGATCACCTCTCACCCACAGGGCACACTAGTAACCCCACTGAGAAGGGCCCTCAGTAGATTAGGGCCCAGGGAGAGGACATGTGTACAACCTGATGAGAATATGACCAACACCCAGTAAGGTCATACAATAAAATTCATAATCAATAAAAAATAGCACAGGAACTAGCTGAGGAGGGGGCCGTGGAAGGAGTAGCAGGGTGGGGAAAAGATGGAAATGAGGTGACAGATCAAGATACATTTTGTACATACAGAAAACTGTCAATTGGGCTGGAGAGATGGCTTAGCAGTTAAGGTGTTTGCCTGCAAAGCATTAGGACCTGAGTTTGATAAAGCCAGATGCACAAGGTGGCACGTGTGTCTGGAATTCATTTGCAGTAGCTGGAGGCCCTGGTGTGCCCATTCTCTCTCTGCCTCTTTCTCTCGCTCTCAAATAAATAAACTTTATTAAAAAGCTGTCAACTCAAAACAATGCGGGTTGTGGCCCATGCTTTTGATCTCCACACTCAGGAGGCAGAGGTAGGATTGTAAGTGAAACCTTGCCTTGGGTGTGGGTTGTAGGAAGGGGGACTATCTGGAAAGAAGGGACTCTGGAGAGACATAGGAGAGAGGGAACAGGGAGGTGGTGGGAGGGGACTGTGATCATGGTATGTTTTCTGTATGTATGGATGTTTTCAATAAGCTTTGTTCTGAAAAGAATTTACAAATTATCTACGTACAAAGAAAGAAACGGTAAAGTTAACTACATTTTGCTAATTTACCTCTATTAAACTAAACTGTGAGTTAAACTTAATAGTCAAATGATGTATTTTGGCAACACGAAGGTTTTAATTCCTTTAAGGTTCACACCACCATGTTTGGTAGAAGTTTCCCCAAAGATTGTACTTGTTTCTGTCTTGAACAGTGTGAGTGGTGTCACATTTTCTTGACCTCAGTTCACTTTTACAAGCTTACAGCAAGAGAGCTGCCTGTACTAAGCTATGTACCTCTCCAAGTTCGATACTTGGCTTTTTTTTCTTTCTGGTTTTTTGAGGTAAAGTCTCACTTTAGCCAAGGTTGACCTGGAATTCACTCTGTAGTCTCAGGGTGGCCTTGAACTCACAGGGCGATCCTCCTACCTCTGCCTCCCGAGTGCTGGGATTAAAGGCGTGCGCCACCACGCCTGGCTGGGGCTATTTTTTGATTTTTGACATTTCAAAATACTAGAAACACCCTTATTAATCACTCTTTTTTTTTTTTTTGTGTGTGTGTGTGTGTGTGTGTGTGTGTGTGGGTGCTGAGGACCAAACCCAGGGCCTTGCGTTTGCTAGCTAAATCCCCAATCCACTGAGCTAAATCCCCAACCCAATCACTCTTCTTTTTTAGGAGGGCTTCTCTATCCCTTTTTCCAAGGCAACAAATTTGCAAGGGGAAATTTACACCCAAGCTTAAATGAACACCCTGAAAGGAAAAGACTTTAAGTTTTTGGTTAAGTGAGTGAAATTAGGAGAAAGGTGTTGTGGAAGTTACCAGTATCACAATCGGTACCCAGACTTGTGAGGGAAACCCATAAAATGATGAGTGTTGTCTCCTGCTGAGAGGAGAAAGCAGCCATGCCTCTGCACAAGAGGAAATGAGAGACTGGGCTCTGACAGACAATTTGAATTTAACTTACAGACTGTAGTAATTGTTTTACTAGGTCTACTCTGACTAAAAGTGAACTCCAGGGTCTTTACACTGCATTTGTCTGCAGTTAGGTGTGTCTGTTTATAGTTTGCAGAAGGCAGTGAGAGAGCCGTGATCATGCCAACCCCACCAAAGAGCCACAGGCTGACACCCCCCACCAAGAGATGAACCTCCCCAGGCGTGTCCTATGGACCCTAAATGATCCCTTGAGAGAGTGGTGGGATAAGCGAGAGACCTATAACCACAGCCAATCAGTCAACCTAGGATAAGTCACCGGGACAGATACGGATTTCCAACACATCCCAAAGCAGAAGTACGGAGTATCTTAAAATCTCAACAATAAAGCAGACTTAAAACTCACCCACCATGACTCAGGGAACCGAGGGGAAGAGGGAGAGGAAAGATTGTAAGAGCCATGGTGGGGGAGAATATCCAGAGACATGGCCCCCCTCAGCAACAACACACAAAGGGGGGGACCTGGCTGACGACTGTGCTACCCATAACCCCCCAACCCACAGGTTGATCCAGCATCCCCACTGAGGAGGTTACCCAGTGTGTTGGGGACAGGGAGGAGGGAAATGGGATACCAACGCA
>PVHP010016689.1:0-35465 GCA_004024765.1 Zapus hudsonius
TTTTAATAAGTCTCCCCTGCAATACTCCAGATCTTCATTTACAATAAAGATGCTGGGGAATGATGACATATAAAATGAAGGATGGACTAAATGATAAAATAGTGACCAGAAGAAGCCATGTCTGTTTCTGCACATAACTGTACTGAGGGTCATCAGCTATTGGAAAAGTATTGTGGGCCAAGGACAATGCAGGATAAACACAGAGAAAATAAAAAATCCTTTTGAGCCGGGTGTGGTGGTGCATGCCTTTAATCCCAGCACTCGGGAGGCAGAGGTAGGAGGATCACCGTAGTTTGAGGCCACCCTGAGACTACATAGTGAAGTCCAGGTCAGCCTGGAATAGAGCAAGACCCTACCTCAAAAAAATAAACAAACAAAAATATACAGGATCCCTTGCCACAAGGACTAATACAGACAGCCCACGGAGGAGGATATACAACTGATCAGGGATGGGGAGGGGGGGAATTGGGGAATTCGGGATAACAAAGCATGGTTTGCCCACTAAATAATGTAACTCATTATGGACAATAAATATATATTAAAAAAAATCTTTTTGATATGACTACTTGGTAATGTTCAATTCCCTATTTTAGTTATTTAAATGTTAAAAAAATTAATAAGTCTTTGATGTGGCCTCAAAGAACATATGAAAATGAGACATAATGTCCATCTCAAAGAGTTTACCATATAGTACAGTACCCACCAAATGAGCCAGTGACTAACAGAAGGGAACATGTGCCTGACATTGAGGTCAACGGAAAGAATGATCACTTCCCATTTAAGGTACGAAATAGATAAGGCTTTGTAGAAGAAATGATATGTGCGGAAAAGGTTGGATATTTGCAGGTTAAGAAAACAGAAGGAGGTGTACCAGCAGATAAGTGATGACAGAAAACGTGAGTCAGTCCTGAGGAAGTGTGTCAAGCAGGGTGGGGCAGAGGCATGAGAGGAGTTGAGGATTACACACTTTAGAGAGGCTGAAGCCATTGTACCATAAGTCTCTTGAAGTCCAATGAGTGGACACTCATTTTCTCAGGCAAACAACGAAAGGCCTTTTAAATGCATGGAGCTGAGCACTGGTAGAATTGTGCTAACTGTGGATTGTACACTCAGAAAGCACCACTCAAAGAATGAAGCTATAGATTTCAATAGTATGATTATGTTTCAGTCATTATGCGTGTATTTCATAATGATGAAGTTCCTAGCAATACATAGAAGACAAGTGTCTTGAAAACAGAGTGGTTTTTCATTTTATTTTTTATTTGTACAAATGTACCATATAGGGCCTGTCATGGTGGTGCATGCCTTTAATCCCAGCACTTGGGAGGCAGAGGTAGGAGGATCACTATGAGTTTGAGACCAGCCTGGGACTACAGAGTGAGTGCCAGGTCAGCCGAGGCTAGAGTGAGACCCCACATTAGAAAGAAAAAAAAAAAAACAAGCAGAAAAACAAACAACAAATGCAACGTATAGGGTAATGGAGGCCTGTGATAGCTTACCATCAGTAGACACATCTTAAAGCAGAAAGTAGGACTGATTGCTACAAGGAGAGACCGAAATAAGAATTTAGCTTTAAAAAAGAAATACTGATATAAATATTTATAGATTTCAGATCACAACTGAGAAAAACAATCATAATATACAAGGATATTATTTTCTAAAGAATAAATCAGTTGAAAATTCAGAAGGAAAAATTAATGATGGTTAAAAGTCATATTGGAATTACTTGAAAAGGAACCCAAGGAAAGGGAATATATATATATATATATATATATATATAGTTCCCAGAGTAAAATATTTAGTACAATTTTTATCCCCAATATTAGAAAGAAAAACCTTGCAAAATATTTGTAGATTTCTTTAACTACACTTGAAAACACTTAAGAACTTCCCAGTGAAGCATAAGTCAGGAGGCAGAATACTAAAACTTTAAGAGGAGAAGTCTTGCTTTCATCCTCCGATGAGGATGCTGTTAGATCTCTTGGACACAAGCTTGCAGATGACAGTGAAATTTTTCTAAACTTTCACTTGGCCCTGACACTATAATTTTGGTGTTTATTTATTATCCAATATTGAGTAAAATATAAAGTAGCTAAACAACCAATTTAAAAAAAAGGCTGGGTCTACAGAACAACATACTTTGCTGAATGGTGGATTCTGATAGGGAACTCCTCCAAGAATACGGCTTGAACTAATAACATAAAAATGATATGATCTCTTATTTTCCTTGGCTGAACTGGACATTTTTATCTATATCACTTTTGTTTAATAAAAGCTGGGAAACTGAACTCAATGTGTGGTTGCTGTAGACTGAACTGTGTCTTTCCACAATTCTCATGCTGACCTCCTAATCCATTGTCCCCTTTGAGTGTGACTGTATTTGGGACAGGGCCTTTAAAGAAAGAAGCAAAGAAAGCTAAAGGAGTTTATTATGGCAAATATCAATCCAGTCTGATTGGTTTCCTTACTGTTGGGAGCTTTAATGTATGCACATATAGACAACTGGTCATATTCCCCTAAATTATACTCCTCCACCCCTATTCCTTTGAGGGCCCTCCTCAGTGGAATTATTGGCATTCACTGTGGGGTCATGAATGCATCAGTCAGTTTCTGTGAGGTCGATAATGCCTTAGAGCATATCTTCCCACCCTGTGGCTCTTACATTGTTTCCCCTCATCTTCTGTAATGTTCCCTGAGCCTTGTAGGACCTTTTAGTCTCCTTTAGTGTAGAGCTCTTGGCCACCTCTGATTTTCTGCTTTGATGAGTTTTGATTCTTCTTAGTATCTATCTCCATTTCCCTGGAGGAGGCTCCCAGGCTATCAGGGAGTCCGTCACTTATATTTAATCCACTACCTCATCTATGTTTTCTGGGGCCTGGCAGATGTGATAGAGATGACTTGTCTTGTGTTAGGTAGTCTATCTTTTCTTGTTATTCTGATTGTTCTTGGGAAATTCTAAAATTTCCACAATTTTTGTGGTTATCTGGAAAAAGTAATTCTGTAGCCAAGAGTGAGAGCAGAATGGACCACCAGTGATAAATATAGCTATTTAGAAGAACTTTTTTTTCCTTTTTTGATGTAGGGTCTTGCTCTAGCCCAGGATGACCTGGAATTCACTATTCTCAGGGTGGCCTCAAACTCATGGCAATCCTCCTACCCCTGTCTCCTGAGTGCTGGGATAAAGGTGTGTGCAACACCACACCCAGCTAGAAGATCTTTTTGATGGGCATAACTTCTCCTTTTATTACCTTTGTATTTTGCATATGCTCTTTATTATATGAATGCAGTTTCCTTCTGCTCCTAGTTTACTGAGGTTTTTAAATTTTTTATGATTTCGATTCACTATTGGTTTAGTTTATTGTATAAGTCCCCCATCCTCCCTTTATTTTTATTTGTTTGCATGGCGTGTGCACATGCGTGTGTATGTGTGTGTGTGTGTGTGTGTGTGTGTGTGTGTGTGTGTGTGTGCATACACACACACCTGGGTGACTTACTGTGGCAAATGAATGCTTGTCTGGATTTACATGGGTGGCTGGGAAATGGAATCCCAGCCAGCAGGCTTTGCAAACAAGCACCTTTAACTGCTGAGCTATCATCCCCCTAGCCCCTTGTTGAATGTTTTATTATGAACAGATAAAGAATTTGGGGCTTTTTCCTGCATCAACAATTATTATAATTTTCTTAATCTTCACGTAGCTAATATCGTATGTTACATTAAGTAATTTTTGTGTGTTGAGCCATTCTTAGACTGTGGGAATCAATTGTACTTTGTCATAGCACACCATCCTTTTACTGTGGTTTACAATTTGATTTACTATCATTTTGTTGAATACATTATACATTATGATCATGAGAGAAATGGGATTTTAGTTTTGTTCCTTTGCAATGTATTTGGCTTTGTATCAGGGTGACCTTGAACTCATAAAGTGCCTTTAGAACGTGTCTCGGTTTGTTTTGCATTGAACAAAACAGAATATCTGACAGAAGCTGGGTGATAATAAGAACCTTATTTTGTTTCATGGTTTTGGAAGTTGAATATCTAGTTCCCTGAAGACACCCCAGCTGTGCCACAGGATAGCACCCATCACCTGGTGTGACAGAAAGTGAAGAGCAGGGAGGGGCTGCCTCACTCTTCCACACACCCTGCCATGAGAGCTCACCCACTTCACTGAGACCCAGCTCACTCTGTGGGACCAACAAGTGAAGTCATGACCAGGCCATCTCCCACAAGGCTCCACTTCTTTGAGGTTCCAACACCTTCTCACCATTGATCGCCTCATTGAGGACCTAGCTTCTGGAGCAGGAACTTTGGGTGACAAACTGTATCCAATTCAATGCCAGTTTCTTCCCTCTTCATTTTCTGTTTTAAAGTGATCTTGAGGAAGTTTAGATTCAGTTATTCTTTAAATATTTGTTAAAATTCTCAAGTGAAGCCATTTGGTCCCAGCCCTTTCCCTTTTCCTCTTTGTTGTGATTTTTTGAACACTAAGCTAATCTTTCTATGATTTACAGATCTGCTTAAATTTCTGGTCATCATGTTTCAGTTGTAGGAAGTTGTGCATTTCTGGAATAAATGTATGCATGTATTTTAAGTAATTCAACTTAGTGTACCTTTTTTTCCTGCTCTAGTCTTTATTTCTGCGACACCAGATACAGTGCCTCCTGCTTCGCTTTTGATTCTAGCTAAGTTTTTCTTTCTTTCTTTCTCTGGCTTGGCCTATCTCTTATTCGGCCTAAATATTTGTGAAGACTTTTTGAGTTAAAAAGTCAGTTCACTTGTTGAGAGCTAAGAGAATATGTCTTGTTCCTGTCATACACTGTTCAGGTTGCTGTATCTAATCAACAGCACTATTGCTAATCATTAATTTTAATTGAATTTAATTTCCAATTAATAATTCAACTTATTGAACTTAATAGTGATCTATAGGAGAAGATATTCTACTCCTATAGATCACAAATCCCTTTTCATCTATTTTCAAGGAAAGGAAGCCTCTAAACATGACTGTTATTACCAGCCCCCACTTTCTAGGGAATTTGAAATCTTGGTGGTGTTTTGTCTCATCATTCTATATTTTTCCTCTTTCTTTTCACATTTATCTTTGTAAGGATAGATTACTTTGTCAAGTCTTTAGTTATTAATTTTTTTGCACAATACTACAGTCCCTTACTCAAAAACTTTTTCTCTAAGGCGGGGTTTTCTGCTTGTACTTTCTTTTGAGTGGAATAGGTCTATAGACATCCCATTCATTGTGAGCAATTGCTTCTGGGCAGTTGTCTTCTACATTGAATAACTTGAATAAAGTGAAAGTTTATTCACTAGTGCTATACCTGATTTTAGCAGATATCAACAATTAGGATGGAGAGGAAGGAGGAAGCATAGCTTTTTTGTTCTTGAACTTCTTTGCACATGTGTTGGTTGGGAAAATGCTTGTTTGATTTACAGCTTGATTAAACAGAGCTGCATTTAATTTTGACCTGATTAAGCTCTCCAAAAACAATTATAGGCATGGATAATGAATATAAATTTTTTTTTGTATTAAATCTTAACCCCAAAGCAGCACTTGGCTTCATAAATGAAAGAAAAATCCTTTGAGTCCCCTGGTGGAAAATTATATACATTGCATTTTATTGGCATTATTTTGTTAACCTCTAATTATTCTGTGACCCAGGAAGGGCCAAGAAATTTCTCTTGGAGAGAGAAAAATAGGATCTGGGTATATTGAGAGGAATGAACATTATTGCATTAAAAAGTTATTAAAATTTATTGTAAAAGTTAGAAATTTAAGCATCTTTTATGTAGGATTTCATTATCTAGTTTGAAGCCATGCAAGGGTCCTGTTTGAGATACTGGATTGGAAATTGGAGCAGTCTGCTTGTGCTATGCCAACAATCAACCCCCAGTCTCCAGAGGCATGAAATAGTAACCATTCTTTTCTTGTCAGGCTACCTTAGAGCTGTGAGTGGAGTCTCAGCTGCTTTGAATTCCTGGGCCTGGGCTGATGAGCTCCCACCCTATGGAGCAAGAAGTCCAAGAGGGACACCCGAAAGGCACATTGGGCACTCATGTTCCTTTGCTGAAAGCAGGTCACCAGGTCAAGGGATAGGAGTGTGACTTCTCTCTCCTGGGACCCACAGCAATGTAGAGCAGGTGTGACTAATCATGGATGATCACTTAGTCTACTCCAAGAAACAGTGTTAGGAAAACTGTGGACCCCCTCTGTACAGTTGCATAATATGAGTATGTGAATTCAGACTAGAACCAACTTATTTCTAAGTCAAAGAATTTCATAAACACAAGATTCTTTTGAGTCATACATTCCTGTTTTCAAAAGGATGGTATATTTTGAGCTTGGAAAGTCAAGGACTATTGATGGTTCTGGAACCCAATGTCCTGCCCTCTGACCTCTTCCTCTCCTCTGCACTTTTTACTGTGGCTTCCTGGAAATCACTGAGAAGGTTCTGAAGAATATATCTTGAAAATCCCCAGTGTTTTATTTCTCCACGCAGGTCTCACAGATGTTAAAGGGTGCTAGATTACCAACTAAGGAAAATGCTCTGCGTGGGTTGGACAGTGTTAAGCAAAGCTGCAGGAATTCTCAGAAGCTTTCAGATGTTAAGGTTTCTCCAAGAAGGGAATATTGGTCTCAAAACTGTGCAAATATTTATTAAGAAAAACTGAATGTTTTGGATTACATATTAGGAAAGGCTATTAAGCAAATGTTCTTTTATTAAAATGTCTGTTTAATCTGGGGTAAAGACTCAAGATAGGAAACTTGACTGTATTTCTCTCATCTGGATAGTTGCCAAACTTGGCATCTTTTTGCAGCATACTCTGGTCATGTTAAAGAGTTTCTTCCTATGACCTGGATAGGCTTTGGCAATGATGGAGTGACTCATGGCTATTTAACCTTTGAGAACAACAGCCCTGCTCAATGCTTTTGTTTGGAATGAATGTGAAAGAAATTGAGTGACCACGAGTGAGTAACTGGTGTCATGCACTCAAAGAGGGATTGTGTGATCTGATGTGAAGCAACTGTTGAGCTCAACCAACCACAGCATTAGCAAACACTGAGGGATTTCCCCCTCTGATGTGTGTAAGGCTCCATTCATGAAGAAAATAATGGTTTTTGAAAACTATAATTTTCCATATTACCCAAATTACTATTTTCTTTCATTTTTTGTTCACAAGTAAATGACTGCTGTAAGTCTGTATAATTTGTGTTCTAAGTCACTGTTTGTAAAGGTCTCCAGAAGTGATAATATACCATTAGGAGGTAAGTAGAAGCCCAGTTCTTATCACAGAGTCATCGTTAGGATGCATTCAGAGGGGAAGGAAGTAGCCACTAATTAAAACCTTTATCAGCCACCTTATACAGTTAGATGAATCCTTGATATGAATTGTTGGTGGGAATAGAGCAGAGCTTTGTCTTTATACAGTTATCTGCTAGGTGGAAATCCGAAATGACAAGTGTATTAAGGTCTTAAACATGTATTAATAAAAGCAAAATATGCAAAAGAGCAAAGGTGAACACATCCAGGAAGTTGCTTTGTGTCTTAAAATAATATCTGTAAAGTACAGAAAGTAAAGAGCAGCAACATGAGTTAGCAGAGGGTGCATTGGACTTACCTTAGATAGTCTCACAGAACCCCAATGAGCACCTCAGCTTTTCCTCCAGGGTCTTCCAATGTCAGTGTCTGACTACTTTTATTTTTACTTATAGTTGTGTTTATAATTGTATGAGGCCTTGCCATAGGCATTGGTGACTGCAAGGGCAAAATAGTAAATAAAAGGCCTTCCAGGTCCGTCCAATAACAGGCTGATGTGAGACAGAGCTCCGCTTCAATGAGGAGCTCAGGGTTCCACTCTTCTTTCCTCTCCTGCATTCATCTGTTCAGGTTTGGCTGCCACATTCAGACAGATAAAATGTGATGACCTGTTTCTCTTTCCTTTTCCTCTGTTCTCTCTCCTGCTTCTTACTGAACCTGTCATAGGCACCTCAGCAGAGGACAGTAACTCTTGGAAGATCTACCAAACAGATGCAGATGGTGAGTTTAAAGTCTTTGTTTTAGATTTATGATTTTATTAGTTTTCATATACCTCTGGTATTGTCTTTCATTATTTAAAATAAGTGTATATGTAGAGATGCTTTATCAACTAATTTCTAAAATTTGTCCCAGTATTCAGCATTAATGAATGGTCCATATATTTCCCTGAACTTAATTTTCCCCTTCAGAATAAAACAAACCAAACAAGATAAAAGTACACTATTCTTTCTTTCTTTGTTTTTGTGGACTTTTTATTATTTATTTATTAAGTAGAAACTTTGTATAAAAAGGTATGTGTTTGTACCACTGTTTCCCTCCTTCTGAACTCTTCTCTCCAAGCTGGGATGTTGATGGGATTACCTTTATACAGATAATCCCTGCTGTTGTGAGGCTGGGCCATGCCCTGAAGTCAGTGTGCCACACTCCCCTCCCCCTCCTCCAGTTGCCACAGTTTCCCCCCCCCCTTCCACAATATTCCCTGAGATGGAGAGGGGGTGATAGAGATGTCCCATTAATGGCTGAGCTTTCATCCGTCACTTATTTTCCTCTCTTTGACCATTTTATAAATCTCTGCATTTCATGATGCCCACTGCAACAAGGAGCTTCTGTGACCAAAGTAGAGGAACATTCATCTATGGGCATAAGAGAGTTATTTTTCCATATTTATTGTCAATAATTAGATACATTGAGTGAGCAAGTCTTGTGATGGTACCCCCATTTGCCTCTTCTTTGTCCCCAGCCCACTGGGGGCCCTCCTCAGTGGTCTTGTTGGACCAGTCCTTGGGATCAGGGATTAAAGCTTAGCTATTAAGATGGCAACTTCAAGGCTGGGGAGATGGCTCAGTTGTGAAAGCACTTGTGCATGTGGGAAGATCTGAGTTAGGATCCCCAGATATCACATACATACTCCATGTGGCCATGAGCACCTGGAATCTCGGGCCTTGGGAGGCGGATGAGTGGATTGTGGGGAAAGCTGGCTAGAGAGACTTGCCGAATTGGTAAACTCTAGGTTCAATGAGAGATCCTGTCTCATTTCCAAAGGAAGTCAACAATTAAGTAAGACACTTAATGTTGGCCTGGCCTCCAAACCCATGTGCAAACACGTGCATGCAAGTCCTCTCTTATATGAACACACATACATATGCATTCACAACACACACACACACACACACACACACACACACACAGAGTGCAATTTGACATGCATGCTATTCAGCAAACAATAGTAGCAGCTTTCTTACTAGGGATTAGGACCAACCCAGTGACAGGCTTTTGATGTGAATTCCTTTTGACATGACTTCCTTTTCCTCTCTGTGGAGTGGGCATAAAATTCAAATGGTTATCTCTCTAATAGACTTACATTGCTGTGCCGGTGGACACTGCTGGCCCAGGCAGCCAGTAATGCTGAAGGTAGGGTCCACAGCTGAATCGTTATTGATACCAATTTCTGTCGCCTCATGCAGCCAGCAGGCAGGAAGCTTCTAGACCAGTTCCATCTTGAGTTCTCTGTGTCTTTGGACCAGGCTGAGTGATATCTTCAGCAATAGGGTTCACCTTTGGACCTGGGATTTTTGTTTAATAATACATGGCTTCTGGGAACACCTTTATCCACCCATGCAGGGTACCTTTGTTCCAACCATTTTTTTAAAATCTTATTTTTACATTAGCTTACCAAGTATTAAATTTCCTTATTCCTTTTCCCATATATCATTAGTTTTTGAAGCTTCTAATCTTAAACATAGGTGCTAATTTTGGTTGTCTGCTCCAATTTCACCTTGAATATTTAGATGTAATAATATTTAATATTAGGAGTAATAACTGAGATTGAACTTCCAATTTTAGAAATACCTATTTACTAGAAGCACCCATGAGTAAAAGAATGTGCTTGTAGAAATAGAATCTGGATCATCTCTTTTTTTCTTCTGGGTCCCCGATGTTTCTACTAAACATTGCCTGCCATCTCAAATATGAGAAGAGTCATAACTCAGAATTCAGCCCTGGTGGGTCATATTGCATAGCAATGACCACTTTTTTAAAAGGGGGCTTCTGTTGTTTGCATTAGCCATTGTGTAATAGTGCCTTCAGTAATCTATATAATTACTACTAGAATTACTACTAGAATTACTACTAGAATTACTAGTATATGCATACCTAGTACATGTAATATGCATATCTAGTAAAATGAAACTTAGATCGTGTTCAGAATTATTAAAAAGAATTGCTACTGTATTTCTCTTACATTATCTTGGGATATCTTGATACAATTTCCTCAGAAGTGTCATTTTTTAAACTCCTCACTTAAGAGTTTAATATCATTTTCTCTCATAGAGTAAGTAACCTGTACTTTCCCTTTATCATACTGACAGTGATGTGTAAGAAAAGATGGGGACTTACTGTCTAGGGCTACCTTCTTCAGTAGACTCACATACAAGGTTCACGAGATGTGTGTTTTATTGAGGAGCATATTTTGTGTGCTGGTCTATGCTCATCACATGGTACAGATTCTCTGTTTGTTTGAAATATGGTAGATATTGTTTTCTCTTCTCTTTTTCCCAACACCCAGTTCTACCAGTCCCTGTACACATTAACTGCAGAACAAAGCTTCTTAAAATTGTCGATCATGATGACATATGGGATCAGGAAACTGAATATGGGATCAGAAAAATCCACAGATTTTTCAAAAGAATTTGGCTTGCCTTATTGAATTGATTCCCATTGAGTTGGAATATATTTGTGGATGTGAGCTATTCAACTATGGGTGCCATGCTTCCCAGGCTGCTGTACTGGTCATGATGTTTGTGTTCACAGCAGGGTCTCCTCCTCCCTAAACCATTCTAGCTCGATGCGTTGTCTACCATTTGGGGAAGAAGCACATTCATGTTTGATGCTCAGGATATAGCATTCACGCTGCACACATCTTCTGTTCTTCCCTTTGCACCCTGTTTGCAGTATTTCATAATGCAAAGGCAATCTACCCTCATCCATACTAAAGCACAATTGACCGATTTGGTTTCAAGATTATTATTTCCTGTGGTTTCTGCCTTTTGACCTGAAGGAAAGCTTTATAACACCAAAATGGAACTCCAGCATTAGAAAGAATGGTGTCTCTTTGTAAAGAGATAGGGTGAGTTTGGGATAGGGTGAGTTGTTTTTCTGGGTCTATGGCTTTTGTGTGATTGCTAAAATACATCAGGAGGTGCATATGTCACACTGGGGTGCTCTGGGATTTTGGTATTTGATCTATTTTTTTACTAGTCACTGAAAAAGCTCTGAGGGTCCAAGCCCTTTTAAGGGAGGAGATGTTCTGGTTTAAGATTAACTATTTGGAACTAATTAAAAGATCATCCAGAAGATGGTGATACAGATGAGTGTCATGGTTTGATCCAGGTGTCCCCCACAAACAAATGAATGTGTTCTGATAGATCGATCCTCAGCTGATGGCAGTTTGGATTTTACAACCTTGATGGAGCTGTGTTGTTGGGGGTGGGCTTATGGGGTTATAAGGCAGCTTCCCCTTGCCAGTGTTTGGCACACCTTCCTGCCGCTGTTTGCAGTGCTGTGGCGGAGGTGATATCCACCCCTCTGCTCATGCCATTGTTTTCCCTGCCAGGAGGGAATCTCCCCTCGAGTCCGTAAGCCAAATAAACCCATTCCTCCACAAGCCACTATTGTTTGGGTTCTTTCTGTGCAGCAACTAGAAAGCTGACTGCAACAATGAGTAAGCAGAGGGAACTTGTAAGGCAGAGCCAGGCTTTGCATATCAGGCAAGACAGTTTGTGGCAATCAACTAATTACAGAGCAGGCATTTAAAATAAATTTTGTATGTAAATTACTTTATTCACTAATAAAATTATTGCTGATTTAAAAGTTTAAGAAATTAGTTCCAATAAAATAAATGGGTATGCTTGTTTTTGTCTTCCTTATGGGGACCCTGGGATATGCTCTTTTGCTATTTTGAGCCTGTGCCAAGTTTCTCAGAATACAGACAGGTGGCTTTGGTGAACCATCACATGTCACCTTTTGCTGCTGAGACCATAGTGACAGAGGCTTATGGGAACCAGAAAGTAAGCAACCTCAGGAGGGATAATAAATGAACCCTACATACAGTGAAACCAAACTAGTTTGTCATAGGTGAATTTTATAGGATTACCAAAACTCTGTTCAAAGCTTTTCAAAAGAAACATGGTTGATATTGTTTTCTATTCTTTTTTCCAACATCCAGTTCCACCAGACCCTTGAACACACTAACTGCAGAACAAAGCTTCTTAAAACTGTGGGTCATGATGACATATGGGGTCAGGTAATTGAATGTGGGATCAGAAAAAAAAATTGGTGTGAGACCCTGCTAAGAGGCATGGAGGATATAGGGTTAAAGGAAGGTTAAGGCTGACCTGAAACCCTGATAATCTCTTAACTGAGACCAGCAGGAGTTTGGCCACAGTCTCCTTCCTTTATCCTAAAAACTCCAGCCCTTGGTAGGCCTCAACAAACCTTGATAAGCCCAGGCACCTTAAGGCCTGAGTTTACTAGGAGCTCACATACCTCAGCTAACTAGCCCTGGCAATAAAAGGTTTAAAGGTCACAGCTCCTCTGTAGCCATAGCCACCCATCACATGCCTAAAAACACATAATTCCCGCCACTTGGAGCTGAGAGAATCTCCTCAATTTATCTATGTAAAGCAGGAATTGACAGGTTTTTACATTACTGGCCCCTGCCAATCCCTTCATGAAACATCCACAGACAATTTTGCCCCTACCAATCCCCTTGCTGCTTATGCCCCTGCCTCTGATTTTTCTTCTATAAAAACAACCAATCTCTCTCTGCATAATAAATGAGCTGTTCACTGCAACTGCCTCCCAAGAGTTCTTCTTCTCGTCGGTTCACCGTTATCCCAAGACTCTGTCCATACAGCTCTGTGAATGGACAGGTAGTTGATTCACGCTGCAACTCCCCAAGGAATCCATGAAACCACAATTGGCCACAGTAAATCGTTTATGAATATGAACTAACCACAAATTAGTTTGAAATCCAATGCATAATGAAGGAATGCAAGGTGATTTTAGCAGCTCTTGCCCATGTTGCATTGTTTAGCCATGGATCTAGACACACAAAGTAAGGGTTTTCACCCAGTGTGCTACCATACCACCCAATTCCTACAGACACTGGCTGAAACACTTCCCTTCTGATTTGAGACTATTGTATATTATGAATAGCTGTGTCTGTATTGTGAATAATTTTTTTCTGCTCTTATAGAAACACGGTGTCTTAAATACTGAAAGCATAGAGTTTTAACAATATTTCTGCTGTCATTCTTAACATGCAAGTATCAAGTTCATGTATGTTGGGGGATATTGTGTTAGACAAACAAGCACATCTCATCAGTGTGCAAATTCATCTTGGCCTTTAATAAATGGTAAAATTATATGTATCTCAAAGAATTGTTTTAAAAGAAAATTTATTTGTGTTTCATTGTCAGTAAAACTTTCAGTTGGATATGTTTATATATCCATGGTTATGTGACAGTTTTTTAGGAGAGAAGGGTTGTGAGTGGAAAAAGTGTAAGAGGCTCTGATCTAGATTATGTAAAAGGTAAACTCTAATGTGATGGTTAGGTTTTGTTGTCAACTTGATCTTTTTAATTTTCTTGGGTGGGACTCTGATGTTGTCTCCAGGAAGGCAGCACTCTCAGTAGGGGGCAGGATGTTAGGAAGCTAGAAATGAACATCTCTTCCTGGGAGGGCAGTGCAGGAAGGAAATTTGAGAGACTCAGGAAGCCAACAAGTCAGGGATAGGTTTGCAAGGTCCTGGCCTAAGGCTATATATTTCTTTATATTATATAGAAATCTTCTTTGACCTCCCCACCCCCACCTGTTTGCTTTTTTGTGAGTGTATGATGTTGGTGATGGGGTTCTCTCTCTCTGCTTGGACTTGTGAAATGAGATCTATAACTTCAATAAATCCCTGGATCTGTAGCCTAGTTTGGAGATTCATCCCAGAATATGTGGGCTGACTATGACAGCTAATGTCCCTAACTTCTCTTGCAGCTCAGCTTGAGATTTGCTTCCAGTCAATGAAACCTAGAGGAGAGGGCTAGAGAGCTCAAATGTGAGCATGGAAATGAGGAAGCCATCTGTGATCTAGAAAGATGTGCCACTGGCACCACCAACACCATGCCTGATCAGCATCCTGTGCCATGAGCTGAGATGTGCTTCAAAGGCTAGAAGTCATGGCCTGTGAAAGCTAGCCAGTTATGTTGACTATGATCCTCAGAAGAATGTGAAGCGATGGTAGGTCTAAGTGAAGTAAAAGAGATGGGGGAAGGTTAGGCATTTGCTCTTTGGAGTGCTTTCCCATATTAGAGTTTGAGATCTTTCCCATGTTATAGCTCTTTCCCATATTAGAGCTGGAATTTAAAATCAAGCTGTCATATTCCAATCCATAATGCTGATGAATATTCCAATGGAATTCAGACAAACATGCAAGATTGTGACTTCAAAAGCTCTGGGACATCCATCATTGGCTTTTCCTCTCCAACTGGGCCCACAGCAAGGTTGTCTACATTTATATTTTTAGTATTCTCAATCAGTAAAAAATAAAATTGTGCATAGCAGGGAGGATTGGTGACCTCCTAGATTGGGAATTTAGCTTATTATACAGAAAATAAACAAAAAATGATTGCTTGAGTTTATTCAAACTTTCAGGTACTTTAGGAGTAAAGAATGGATCTCTTAAGGCTAGAATCAAACTTACACACACACACACACACACACACACACACACACAGACACACTCACAACAAACCAAAACACAACCCTTCTCTTCCAAAAGCCCCCCCTCTGCCACAATAAAAAACAACAAAACCCCCAAACCAGAAAGAAGTTTGGTGATCAGAGAATTCATCATGTCTTATTTATAACCACTAGTTTTAGTGAAGTTAGCTCTTAACTCTGATTCTTTTCTAAAAATTCTTATTTGAATTCTACAAATTGATGGGATACAGCTTGATAATGTGCTACATATATACTGTGTAGTGTTCAACCATGACAAGTAGCATCTCCACATCCTTAAACATTTTTGTGTAAAAATGTTTGATTTGCACATGTTTATACATATTTGTAGGGTTCAGTGTGATATTTTAATACATGGGTGCATACATACATATAAATATACATACATATTTCATATTCTGATCCATGTAAAGCAATAACCATTTCCATCTCTTTATCATAGCTTTCTGTTTGGAAACTTGAACTTCATAAAATACCTGCTAGGTTGGCTATTGTTTATTATAACTATGCTACGGAAGAGTAGAACTTACTGCTTCTGCCTGTGGTTTGGTACCTGTCAGCCAATGTCTCCCTGCGTCCTCTAGTCCTCTCTCTAGGCTTCTAGTAATCACTGCTCTGCCATCAACTGTCAAAGTAACTCTGGTGCTCCTAATTCCTACAAGTTTGAAGAATAGAACAGACATATGGGTGACTAAATCTGAGGCGGTAAATCTCAGAGGATGTAGTGCTTTGGGTTTGTTCTACTTATTGGTGTTTCAATTTCTGCTCATGGAATGGGGATCAGATAAATGTTAAATGCCGATGTTTCCTTCACGGTTAATACAGCCACACTTTTGAATTCCAAGAAAATCAGGGATACCTTTCATTCTAGTACTTTGGATAAAAACCAGACAACTTCATCTGCGTTTAATACCTACTACCATATTTTCACATATCCTATACCATGGAACTTATTTCTTTTCCACACGATCAGTAGTTTTTAAGGACATGACTAGGGAATTAAATTATTATGATTTAAAGCTGTGAGTTGACTGGGTGTGTCAGGAAGAGAGATCAAAGCTATGGTGTAGGAACATTTTATCCAGAATATTTGATTTCAGTATTAGAATTGTGGAGAACACTTTTTACTGATTCTGAGTAAAAAAAAATGAAGTTAAAATTGGGCATCTCAACTGATAAAAATGAAGTTTGAGTGAAGTATGTGTGTGCTGTGTTAATTTCTTCCTCAGTATTCATCCTAACATGGTGCATGAATGAAATACCAGCATTGTGTTTGGTGTAGACATATTTCTGTTTTGCTACCCACAGGATGAACATATTGTTAAATTATGTGCCATGCCCAGTTTTCTGTTGCTTCTATCTGTGATTTAGTGACATGTACTTCCTTAAAAACAAAATATTCTAAATTAAATATACTTAATATAATCACTGAAAGTCAATAGAAAACTTTTAAATACATACAAGAGCATAGAGTGAATGACTATAATAATGATTGCACAATTTACAAGTAGTAGTTCTTTAAAAATGATCTTTAAATAAATAATAAAATAGTTTAAATTGTTTCAAAAATAGATAAGAGGCCTGGAGAGATGGCTCAGCAGCTAAGGCACTTGCTTGCAAAATCAAGTGATCCAGGTTCAGTTCCCCAGTACCCACATAAAGTCAGGTGCAAAAAAGTGGTGCCTGCATTTGGAGTGTGTTTGCAGTGGCTGGAGGCCCTGGCATGTCTATTCTCTCTGTCTTTCTTCTATCTCTCTCTCTCTGGTTGCAAATAAATAAATAAAAATATTAAAACCATAGACAGAAAATATTTTTAAAATTAATATCTTTATTATATATATTATGACCAACTCTTGTGAATGTGTTCCCATTTCCTTCCTCTCAGTCCCTTACCAACTGGGGTACTTCCCAGGTGCACATACTAGATCTGTCCATTTGTTAGGGGGTTATGAGCTGCACCCAAGGTAGGCAGTTTTTCTCCCCCCCCCCTTTGTATATTGTTGCTGAGGGGCAATGTCTCTGGATATTCTTCCCACCATGGCTTTTCCAATCTTTCCGCCCCCTCTTCTACTCAGTTCCCTGTGTCATGGTGGGTGAATTTTTAGTGTGCTTTATTGTTGAGATCTTAAGTATCTCTGGGTCTTTACCCTGGGTTGTGATGGGTATCATTGGTGTCTGTCTCAATTGGCCTTTCATGGGTTATCAGACTTGCTGTGGTGATTGGTCTTCTGTTTGTCTCACCAATTTCTCATAGGTTTCCAACAATAGATGCTGGTGAGGATGTGAGGAAAAAGGGACCCTCATTCACAGCTGGTGGGAATGCAAACTTGTACAACCACTATGGAAAGCAGTGTGGAGGCTCCTGAATAGGATGGATATAGAGCTACCAACAGACCCAGCTATTCCTCTACTGGGCATCTACCCCCAAGTTTCTTCTCTGAAGTACAAAGACATCTGCTCAACCATGCTTATAGCAGCTTAATTCATAATAGCAAAGTATTGGAATCAACCCAAATGCCCATCACTGGACAAATGGATATCAAAGTTGTGGTATATATACACTATGGAATTCTAAGCAGCTGAAAGAAAAATGATATAATGAAATTTAAAGAAACATGGATGGACTTGGAACAGATCATTCTTAGCGACCTCACATAAGAATTGAGAGTCAAGTGCCGTACATTCTCCCTCATATGAGGTTCCTAACCATATTAAGAAAATCTGTCAGTGAATGGAGAGACTGTAAAAGAGGATGGAAAAATGGGGGGGGGAGTGGGAGTATGGGGGACTCATACAATAAACTAAACTAATAATGAATCAACACCATAAACCCTATCATTTTATGTAGTAAGCTCCTGAGGAAGCTGTGGGTACCACCTGGTATGAGGGGTCTTGAATAGAATGTGAGGAAGCCTAACCTCAAGAATAATTGCTCAGGCCTGCATCTACCTGTCCCAGTTATTGGTTCCTTCCCACAGTGGGCTGTTGATCAAAGAGAACCATGAGGTCCCCAAAATGTGACAGACTTCTGTCAAAGCTCTTGAATACCTGTCCCAGGTCTAAGGTAAGACCATACTGCTGAAGAAATCACAGAGTGTCATCAAACAACACCAAAAGATCCTGCTAGATCCAGAATGGTAACCAGCTCCCAGATGGTAGCATGTGTAGCATTGGAAGGTGTTGCATGAGCTGCCAGGGAAAATTGGTCAATGATATTTGGAGAAAACAGAGACCATCAATATACAATATAGACAGTTGTCACAAGAATGCTGAACATACTGCTGTATGGAAGAGATCAGCAAGTCAAAAAGTGCTCATCTGTGCAATAGTGGCATTAAACCGAAGAGGGTAATCAATGGCTTAATTATTGGCTAAGAGATCCCCTTAGTGACAACAAACCCTTAACTAGAACTGGAATCCATGGCAAAATCCTATGGGGACCAAGAACTGGGCTCCTAGGGGAAATTCTCACTACCAGAGAGCTACAGAGAGGCTGCCCCCATTAGGAGCTAGCCAAAATAGCAAGGTTTACCTCATTTAACCTATATTGAGCTCACTCTTTGATAGAGACTCTTTTCGTATTTTTCAGAAGGGAGTGAGAGATCTTGGGACTACTTAATTCCACCAACAAGACAATGGATGATGGCTGACATCTTGGCAGGAGATAAACCACCCCTGGCTTTCACACAGGGCCCAAATGAAACCTATGAGAAAGTGGCAAGACAAACAGGAGACTAATTTTCTTAATTAAAAATAAAATGGTTGAAATACATGCATAATTTTTTCGTGAAAGATTATCTATCTTTAAAAATTATTTTTAAACTTTAAATTGGTAGAAAAAGTCTTAAAATGTATCACCCAAGTGCATAGTAGTTACCATAAAAATTCCTTAGACAAGTATAAATACCTACTGGGCATATGTTCTTCAACTTTTTCAAAAAAGCATATGGAGTTATTCAACTTTCAAATTATGCAGTATAGTTGGGGAAGAATCAGTAGAGAGATCCATTTTTTTCTAACACTTCAAAGGTGATACAGTAGATATGAAAAAAAATTGGTATTTTTTGGTGGCTGAAATTCTAAAAGTATAACATGAAATAAAAAATTTGCATAAAAAAAGAGGCAGAAAGATTGTAAGATGCACAGGGTGGGAAAGAATATTTGGAGGCATGGTCCTGCCACAGCTTCTGATAAGTTCATGACCCACAGTGACTACTGATGACCCCACTGAGGAGGGCTTCAGAGGGATGGGGGCAGAGGACAGGGAAAATAAAGGTATAACCCAATGGGAATGGGACCAATATGCAGAATGTTAAAAAATATATTGATGAAACAATTTAATTAAGCTAAAGGAAACACTGAATTTTCACTCCTCTGACCCTCATAAGATATACTCATATTAGAACTGCTGGACTTACATTAGCCTCCATCCTTTGTTTGTTTGACTAGAATGCTGTGTCTTCATGAAAAACTTTTTAGAGCTGGAGAGATGGCTCAGCAGTTAAGGCACTTGCATCCAGTGCCTAAGGTTCTGGGTTCAATTCCCCAGGACCCACATATGCCAGACCCACAAGGTGGTGGCCCTGGTGCCCTCTCTCTCTCTCTCTCTCTCTCTCTCTGTCTCTCCTTGAAAAATAAAATATTAAAAAAAAGCTTTGTTAAATGTGTTTTCCATTTATTTACAAAGTCAATACTGGCCACTTGTCCTGAAAGGTAGGGGAACTTCCTGTCTCACTGTGTTCTATTTAGTCAAGGGGCTATTCAGTTGTCTAGGGTCAGCTTTGGCTCTAATTCGACACCTTCTATTGGGGTTACTTCCAAGGATTTCTGAGGACTCTGCTTCTGTACAAGTGGTGTGATTTTTCCATGAGGATGCTTGTAGCAGTTTTTTATGGCTAAATTGTTCATCCAACTTTCCTCACATGGGTGACTTCACTGATGGGGCTCTAAGGCTAGCTTCTGGATTAAGCCTGGAAACTTCAGAGGGAAGTCTTCTGTTTCATATTTTGGCAAAAACCATACTTTATTCGG
Source organism: Zapus hudsonius (assembly GCA_004024765.1). Lineage (NCBI taxonomy): Eukaryota > Metazoa > Chordata > Mammalia > Rodentia > Dipodidae > Zapus > Zapus hudsonius. Next base: position 19,867 of record PVHP010016689.1, read on the forward strand.
TGTTTTTCTTGCTATTGGCACATCTTCATGTGGCTATCTACCCCTTGAAAAATGGCAACAATGAGTCTGCAAGTTGAAGCTTACTCTAAATATATTTCAAATTATGCACTGGGGCCTCAAGAGGAAAAGGCCTTTCCACTTTTGTTCCATGGTATTGTGTAGTAAAAAGCTAATTATTTATCTTATTATTTGTATATTCCAGTTAGTCCATGTCTAGTTAAACTATATAATCTTAGTTCTGGATTTTTGTTTATCTATTCAGACAACAGGAAACATTTTATTGTATTTCTTCCATGAATTAGTTATATATCTATGTTGGTTCCTAGAACATTTTGGAAAATAAAATGACTTCTGATTGTCCTTTGTAGAAAATTGCTTATCCAATTGATGGGTTAAGACTAGCGGGTATAATGGTTCATACTTGTATGCCTAGTATTTGGAAGGCTGAGGCAGGAGGATCGTCATGAGTTCTAGGACAGAAAGGGGTTTCTTAGTAAGTGTTGGGCCAACCTCAGCTACAGAGTAAGATCCTGTCTTACAGCAAACAGAAAATGCCACACAAAGACCTACTTAGATTGGAAATGTTTGATTAAATATTGAAATTTGAATGTATGCTAGGTAAGAAAGTCAATGTCAAATTTCCTAAAACTTCTCATGTTATAGCCATGTAAGAAAATGTTCTTTTCTCCAGAGGCACACAGTGAAATGTTACTGTGGTAAAGAGGTACAACGTTTATAGCTTATTTAAAAAAATGATGAAAAGACTCTTAAGTAAATTAAAGATGATAAAATTTATTTATTGTTTTCCAGATATAAGGGTAGATAAATCACTTTTCTATGTGAGTGCATATATATGTATATAGCATGTAGTGTGTGTAGTGGGTACATGCATACCACACACATATATACACTCTTCAGTCAAAAGCTTTTTAAAAAATATGCACATCATATGCATATAAATAGGAGAGAGAGAGAGAGATGAAGCAAATATGCCAGTTAAGAATGGGTAGATTTTAATGAAGGGTATAAGAGTACTTTGTATATTTGTAGCAGCACACCTCTGGTTTGAGAGGATTTCAGGATAAAAAAATGCATTATGTTTTCAACACCAAGTCTGTGCTTCTGGCTTCCAGAGACACCCTCTCTCTTTCCTCTAACCTGTGGGTTTTACTTTGTATTTTAAAGTAACCACAAAACATGTTTATGACCTTTTCGTGTATCCTGTATCGAGGAGGGAAAGAGGATTCCAGTTCAGCTGCTTTTCATAGCTATAGGAATGCATTTCCAGATCTCTTTCTTCCTGTCATGACTGAGAACAAGCCACCCGAAGGGAACTGCCTTGTTAAATGTGTCCCTGGGGAAGGAAGAGGTTTTATTTACTTCTAATTTCATCCTTCTATTAAGAAATCAGTTTGGTGAATGTGCTAGCTAAATTCCTTCATAGTCACATAATTATAACTATAAACCATCAGTAAGTGGAATGCTTTAAACATACTGTATTCTTCCAAATTAAATAAGTCCTTGATTTTGACTAATATAATATAAAAGACTGCATTCAACTTAAGGTCTGGGATATGATGATATGAAAAGCTTTTAGTCAGTTATATGCCAATTATTTGAGTTCAAAGACATTAACTGTGATTAATGATCCAAGCTTTTATGTGAATTTAATTTATGTAATTTTATTCTTTTAAATGCTTTCTTTCTTTATGTGTATATATGTGTGGTGTGTATATGCATGTCTTTGTATGTGTGCAAGAACACACGCATGTGCAGGGGTGTGTGTTGTGGAGGCCAGAGACTGATGCTGGTATCTTCCTCAGTCACTCTCTAGCCTATTTTGTTTTAGCTTATTTACTGCACTGGAGCTTGCTGTTTTAGCTGGTTAGCAAGCCCTAGGGATTCTCCTTCTCCTCCACAGCCAGCTTTTACATTCTGGAGATCAGAACTCAGGTCCTTTTACTTATGAGACAATCAGATTACATGTTTCCCAAGATCCCTTTAAAGGGACTCCTAATGTGCTTTGTCAAGTATATTTAATTTTTATGCTTTTATAAGAATTGTTTTAAATCAGGAAAAAAAAGTTCAGATCAGATTGTCATAAACTGGGGCTATTTGTATAATTATCTCCTATGAACTAAGCTAGGCAAGATGAGAGCTAGTAATCAACCTTAGACATATAAAAATTAACATGAATAAGGCTGAAATAATTTCTTAAAAGTCAAAATCATCTCTATTTGATTTTTCCATCATGACCTTAAGCAGTATAGTTCTTTCTTTTTATTATTACATTCATTCGATGAACAAATCATGTGTTGGTATCACCATTTCCCTCCTATCTGTCCCCCTTCAGTGGGGTTACTGGCACTGTGCCCTGGGGTTGTGGACTGTGAGTTGTGCTAGCAGCGGTCATTGTTTGGGGCGGAGGCAGGGGACAATGGCTCTGGATATTTCCACCCACCTTGGCTTTTACACTCTTTTTGCCCCCCTCTTCTGCAATACTTCCTGGGCTGTGGTGGATGTGTTTTAAGTCTACTATAGTGTTGAGCTCTTAGCAGCTTCTGGATTTCTTCTTTGATACGTTTTGTTTTCAGCATCCTCAGTGTCTGTCTGCATCACCTTGGTGCAGGTTGTCAGGCTCACTGTGGAAGCAGCACTCTTGCTCATCTCTCCATTTCCTCTGTGGGTTCACCTGGGCCCTAGATGATGTGTGAGGGGTGCTTCATCTCCTGCCAGGGAGTCAGCTATCATTTCAGGTCTTGTTGGTAGAATCAGGTTGTCATCAGGTTGTCCTTGGTTCTCACTGCCTTCTGAAAAATAGAAGCAGATTCTCCAATGACGAGTGAGATAAGCATATGCTAAATGGGATAAGCATTGCTTGTTTGGAGAGATTATGATTGGTGCATCCTCTCTTTAGACCCATGGTTAGTAGAAGCTTCTCCTTGTTATCCTGATTCTTGGTCTCCATAGGATTTCGGCTTGGCTCCCAGTTCCAGCTGTGGTTTCCTTGCCACTGAGTGGATCTTTTAACCAATCAGAGAGCCCTTACTTACCCACCTAGATTGGGTGACACTATTGCACAGGTGTGCACATCTTGTTATGCTGGTTGTTGTTCTATAATAGTGCTTTCTCCCTATGTTGCTCTTTACAAGGCTTATGGGTTCTCTTATCTGAGTTTATAGATAGGGATATAGTCTTTCTTGGTTATTTCTCCACTTATACTAACCTGCAATTTAAAGGCTTCTATATATGAACATAAACCACACACACACACACACACACACACACACACACACACACACACTCACACTCTCACATTTATAATTGAAAGCTTGAGAATCGAAACTGCTTTATAGCCACCTCTTGTAAAATGTTTCGAAGCCAAATTATTAGCACTTTGAAACTTTTGTGATATTTTGATGCTATTATTTGGGGAGGCAAATTGAATAGTGAGGGTTTTTTTATAAAATCATATGTTTTATATTGCACATCAAATGAAAATATTACAATCATTTCTATTATACTCTGATATGGTGGTTTGAATGTAAAATGACCCCATAAATTTATGTGTTTGAACACTTGGTCCCCAGCTGATAGCGCTCTTCTTGAAGGCCTTGATGGAGCAAGTGGGAGTGGGCTTTGAGGTTTTACAGTCCAGTCTGCTGCTGTTCCGTCTCTCTTTCCTTATTTCCTGTGGAAGTGACAACCCAGCTTCCTCCTCTGGCCATGTGTATCTTGCCACGATGGACTCCCCCAACAAAACTCTTAGCCTAGAATGAACCCTCTCTTTCCCTAAGCTGATTCTGCTCAGGTATTTTGTCCCAGCAAAGAGACAGTTACTGAGCCCCAGGGTGTAGATTAATGGAGAAATAGCCCCTGTTATTTGATTAATTAATTAACACCGGGAGTCAAACCCAAGGCTTCCTGCATACTATACTCTACCATTGAGCTACACCCCCATCTCAGAAACTGCCTAGCAAGTGTGTATTTTCCAGGGCTGAATTAAAATGACAAGAATTTAGAAGCAAGCGATGAGATGTGTAGCTCTAGAGAGTGCTTCTTGGCATCTGTGTGAGAGGAAGCTGTCAAAGCACACCTTCTATGAATAAGTAATTTTGACTTCTGGGGAAGAGCTTTTGCAGCCTGATCTTCTCACCTTCACAGAGCTGTCCATCAGGGCAGCCTGTCTGCTCCCATCACAGCCCTGGCCTTCTGCTGACACCAGCGTTTTTCCTCTCTGCAGAGCTTGCACTTGTCATCTTTCTAGATGTGCACCAGCGCCATCCCCCAGTCCTAAGTTTCTTGAAGAGAGATGCTGAAAAAGAACAAAACGTGTTTTCCTGACAGCTGCCCAAGCTGGAGTCTCATTGCACAGCTAAAGGGATCTGCTGTCTCCGATTAACTCACCAGTGTTGACATGCAGCAAATGACGCACAGCAGGAAACAACCCAGTATTGTCAGTGCACAGACAGGAAGTAAATGACTGAGCCAACAGAACATCAGCAATCCAGGATTTCCTTTCAAGTTCTTTCTTTCCTGAAAATTGAAAAAAGAAAGAAAGAAAGAAAAAGACAATTTTGTTATACAAGTATTTAAAATAAGCAGTGTAGGCTGGGTCACGTAGCTGTTGCAATATGCCCTGGTCTCCATGTCGTGTTTAAAATGCAAATTGATATGTTTAAGACTTATGTTTCATGCAACCTAGAAGCTCCATACATTTTCTCTAATCAGTTGTTTGTTGGTTTTTTGTTTTTTCAAGGTTGGGTCTCACTCTAACCCAGACTGACCTGGAACTCACTATGTAGTCTCAGGGTGGTCCTGAATAGAGCGATTCTCATTGATCCTCCTACCTCTCTGCCTCCTGAATGCTGGGATTCAAGCGGAGTGTCACCAGGCCCATGCCTGACTCTAATCAGGTTTTTCTTTCATTTTCTGTTTAATGAACTAAGGAGTCCTGGGGATTGTTAATCTCCATTGCCATGCAAACACTCCTGCCCCCTAGTGGATTGCTTGAAATCACTCAGCTCTTCAGGGCTCTTGAGGGGTGTGGTTAAGCACTAGTGTGTATGTAACATAGCATAGTGTTCAAATGACAGGAAATAGGGTAAGTGTGGTCTGCAGAACCTGAATTTTTGTACTGATAAGATAAACTGAGTAGCCAGTCTATACTTAGGTGAAATGTTTGGTCCTCTGAGGTCGTTGAACATAGATGTGCTTCTACAATTATTTGACTGTTTTTGTGATAGGGTTGACTTTGAACTCTGATCCTCTTGCTTCAGCCTCTCAAGTGCTAGGATAGGAGGCTTGTACCCTCACATCCAGTTGGGATTGCTCTTGTAGCAGTTTTGGTTGGCTCTATTGAGAAGAGCCACAGAGGGTATTCCATAAGTGCAAGGATTTTTTTTTTAAAATTGGGCTTTTCTCCTTTACTGTTTAGGTTTGTTTCAAGGTAATATATATATATATATATATATATATATATATATATATATATATATATATATATATAAAGGCAATTGGGAATGGGATTGTCTTCCTGACTTCACCCTCAGCACATTAATTATTGGCATATATGGAGGATAGTGATTTATTTATTTATTTATTTTAATTTTGTGTCCTGCTACTTTGCTGGAAGGGTTTATCAGCTTGAAGGTTTTCTGGTGGAGTTGTTAGAGTCTCTAACATAGAATCGTATCACATATAGAATCACATCATCTGTGTATAAGGATGATTTCTTCTTCATTTCCTATTTCTCTCTTTTTTATTTGCTTCTCTTGTCTTATTGCTGTAGCTAAGATTTCCAGTACTGGATTGAATCAAAGTGGAGAAAGTAGGCACTTCTGTTGTTTCTGGTTTCAGTGAAATGCTTTGAGTTTCCCCCCATATACTGTAATAATGGCTACAGATTTGTCATAGGTAGCCTTTATTATGCTGAGATATGTTCCTTTTATTCCTAGTTTCTTAAGGATTTTATCATGAAGTAATTTTTGATTTTTTCAAATGATTTTTCAGTATCTGTTGAGATTATTATGTGATTTTTGTCCTGAGTCAGCTTATATGGTATATTACATTTATTGATTTGCATCTGTTAAACCATCCTTGTATCTCTGGAATAAAACCCACTTGATCTAATGAATGATTTTGTCAATGTGTTTTCTTATTCTGTTTACAAGTATTTTGTTGAATACTTTTATATCTATGTTCCTGAGGGAAATTGGTTTGTAGTTCCTTTTGTTTATCTAGTTTTGGCCTCATAAAAGGTGGCCATTCATGACTTATAGCAGTTTATCATTACCTGCACAAGACCTGCACCACATTGGGCCCTTTATAGAGGAGGGCATGAGGCCTCCACTACTCCCTGAGGAGTTATTGGCAGTTAATGTTCTCTGGAGAAAGGAGAGATTTAATTTCCTTCAGTGGTGTAACCACTGCTACATTGGATATGATCCGGTAAATAATCTTTCACCCATGTTCATGCAAACAATACTAATTAAACACACACACACACACACACACACACACACACACACACACCCCAAAGCAGAGAGAGACTAGTTTGGAAAAGGAAGTGGTTCAATTGGAGGAGATGATTCCACAAGGGAGATAAGAGAAGGTAATGGGAGAGGGATAATCAAAACACATTATATGGGTATCAAGTTGTCAATAAATAAGATGTGCAAGGAAAGCTCTTTGGGATCTTTGGCCTCAAGTGTAAGGCTCCTGAAGAGAGGCTCTGATTACTGGGTGTTGCCACTAGGACATGATGTGACTTTTTTTAGAAAGCCAGGTAGAAAGGCTCTGCTTGAAGAGTCCTCCCCTGGTTCCTGTTTTAATCATAGGTGTATTGAATTTAAATTATGCCCTTTCTAAGGTCAATTATTATCTACAGTTAATAATTTATAATTACTCTTACTGAGTTAGAATAGAATCTGCTTTGCATATAACACAAATGGCTTTAATGTGTTTACCTACTCATAATTTGAGATTGTTGAAACAGTACTAAGAGTAAAATCTAGAGTTAGTATGTGTTATATTAGCACATTATACATATTAATGCTGGTTTCAGTTTTGGATATCTGCTCTTTAGAAACATTGAAATGCAAGGTGAAGAGAAAGAAGCATATGAAGAAAACAATTGTATCGAGATTACTTTTCATCTGAAGTTTTAAAATGAATTCAGTATTTCTTTTCTCATCATAGAGGTAGGAGTACTGGGAGAGGCTTTAGCTTTGTGGGATATAACCATCATACCCTCTGGCAGTGTGGAACCTCATTGTCTCCTCATCTTTACCATTCTGGACAAAAGTCAAAGTTTAGTTTTGGAGTTTAGAGTATAAATGGAGGCTGTTGGTTTCCTCTAGATTATTTTTGATGTTGGGGATTGAACCTAGGAACCTCTAGAGTTTAAGATATTTATTTGAAAGTTGCTTGGTAATATAATTTCAGGAGAATTAGGGATGACAAAGAACTATGTTAGAACTTGACTTCTCTTAAATTACAGAAGGCAATAATTAATCTTTTGCAGAGAAAAAATGTATTTAAAATACAGACAGCCCACGGAGGAGGATATACAACTGATCAGGGATGGGGAGGGGGGGAATTGGGAATTTGGGATAACAACGCATGGTTTGCCCACTAAATAATGTAACTCATTATGGACAATAAATATATATTAAAAAAAATCTGCACAGATATAAGTCAGTATAAAGTGTGTAAGTCACAGTATATGTTTGCATGGGCATGTGGTTCCAAGTGTGCTTAGGTAATCAAAGATCGAGTCCATTCAGAATCAGCAAATGAGACTATTCTACTGTCTGAGAATGTCAACTCTTAAATTAACAATTACTTAATTTAAAGGTTTTTATTTGCCTTAAGAACACAATGCATCTTATAATTATTTAGGAGAGAGGGGATAAGGAGGGATGGAGAGAAAGAGAAGGGGAGGGGGAGAGGAAGAAAGAAAGAAAAGAAAAAGAAAAAGAGCCACGTTGTCCCCCACCTTGATTTCTCCTGTCTCTGTCTTCCACTGGGTTTCTGCTCTGGGGCTTTTCATCCAGCAGTCACCTACAAAATGTCCTCTGGTGTCCCTCATCTGACTCTGCTCCAGTTTCTAGGTCCTAATCCCCTTTAGCCCTCGCTGAGGTTTCCACCTTGGTTCACAAGTTGTCTCTTCTGGTGGTGTGATGTGCCAGGCTAGACATACCTAAAAATTCTGACTTCAGTTTGAGTGTGGAGACAGTCTGCTCGCTTACAAAGAGACAGTCATGCTTCCTTCCTTTATTACTTATTGTTGTACTGAATCCTTCCATCACAACGACCTTAAGTGTATCCATTGCTAGAAACTTAAGAAAAGACATTTAACCTCAAAAAAGAGAGTGACACTATAAATCTATGTCATATAAAAACATTCCTGTTGAATAGAACTAAAAATCCATTTTAATATATCTATTTTTATAGAGTATGGATTAATGGACTTGGAAATAATGCCCACTGTCCTATCACTGTATTTCCTAACATATTTTCCCAGTAGCCACAGCTACTGGTAGGTCTTGCAAGCAGTGCCTTTAAACTCTGAGCCACCTTCCCAGCTTTAATTTTTATACTTTTGTTTCCTTGTGGTGTCAAATTTTTTTGAGGTGCATCTTTTTTGTTTGCCAAAATCTGATGCAAAATTGATGAGATATAAAAGCTTAGCACATGTGAAATATTATGACACTTTTATATGAGAATTGCTGTTAGCTCATTTCATTGAGCTCCATTTTTTTTTTCTTACAAAAGAGTTGAAGAGCTTTTCCAGCACACCTGAGATTGACAGCAAGCACTTTAGCAGGTAGAGTGGAGAGAATTGCCCAACCCTCCCATCAGGGCATCGATAAAGTCCAACTTGTGAAAAAGGTGACAGTTAGGAAATTATTCCATAGCAAATATATGAGCCAGCTCTGTGTGCCTACTCATAAATATCTCCATGTACATACAGTTTCCAAAGGAGAATCTTCCAGTTGCAATTAAACTCCAGGCTGTTGCATACTTTTAGGCATTAGTAATTTTGCCTAGATGCTATTACCACTTTAAAGATGGCATCCTCAGTTTATTGTAATGATGATACATTTCTTTGTATAGGATTGTACTTCAGATACAGCTTAGCAAGGTGTTTTCCAAATCTCCTCACCTCCATATTAGTGGAATGGTGAGGACATTGGACTCTTTCTTATATTCCCTGGGGACAGAGAACTTCAGTCATGGTAAGGAAAATGAATAAATTCATCAATTCATCAAAATCAAAGGTTAGCATGATGATTTCTATATCAAAACAGTGAAAGCTTAAAAATTGTCTTTTTTAAAACGTGTAAAATTTTGGTGCTAAGGAAATGTGCTTTGATTTCCCAAAAGTCCTGGGAAAATATGACCGTGTGCTTCAAACAATTAGATAACATGTGAGGATGTGTTTCCCGCCTTTTTTCCCAAATCTACTTTTTTTTTTAAAGGTATACTGGGAGACTTTATTTAAGGGAACATGGGGGATTACAGAATTCTCCAGTCACCAGTGTGGGAAGAACACGTGGGAGAGGTTTTAACAAAATCTATGCTGTTCAGCCAAACAAGCAGAGGAAGGAAAGATATCAGAGGGCTCCCACCATGAGAAGGAAAGGTTTATGTGGGAAAGAATCCTGAGCCCACCCCCTACCCCCAGCCTAAGGGCTGGGGCAGATGCCTTACCTAGAAAATGAAAGTCCTCTTTCTAGGATGCCATGTGGAAGAAAAAGAGACTGGCTTTTGTTCTAGGGAAGCTTTTAAAACTTCCACTAGGTAAGCCAGAGGGATAGCTAATTGGTCTATACCTGACCAATCAGTTTTTGCATCTAGGTTTGGGCTCTGGCTACAGACACCTCCCACTCAAGGGGAGGGGGTCTATGGAGCTTGCCTGTAACTGTCACAATCCCCCCTCTGAAGAAGTAACCCTAACTGCTGTTAGGGTATTGGGGTGTGTCATTTACTTTTAAAAGTGTACACAGTGCACTCAAAGTTCTTATGTGCCATTGTCTTCAAGCAATGCTCCCAGATGTTCATTTAATTCTCACAGTAGGTCTATTGAGTGAATTATTGGCATTCCTGTATTATAGCTAAGACAGGGAGGGTCCGAGATGTTGAACCCCATCACCCGTGTCCCACAGTTTGGGCCCTGCAGAACCAGAGTTCAAACTTTGGACTGGAAGAAACAAGAATTAAATGAGATTCCTGAGCTGATTCCTGAAAGAAATAACCTGCAACATGAAATGCTGGTAGTGCTATTTAATAAAATTTTTGTTTTCTTTTTTATCTACAGGTGAATATATATGTGAAACTGCGCTGAGGGTATTCTCATATTTTCTGTTGGTATTGATGAAATCTAAATTTGGAAAGGAGAATTTATGGAAAGGTTAAAGAACCTTTCTGGTGAGGCCAGCAGTCAGTTCAAATAAGTATTTCATATTACTTCCATAATGTTTTGACGCCTACACCATTCTACCCTTCTCTAAAGATTACTACCATTTGCTTTCCATTAGAAATTCATTTCAAATTGAGGGTCCCTTTAAGTTAAAAGTCCACAGGCTGCAAGAAGTTAATAAATCAGAACACATTCTTGCACATTTCATGTAAGTTCCCCAAGTTTTTCACTTCTGCCCTGTCCTATTTCCACAGAGAGGTGTTACTCAGGGTAGAGAACAGGGCACTCATGTCCTCTGGAGTGGGTCAAGTCCTAGCAGTTCTGTACTTGCATTTGGAGCCCGTGCAGGAGCTGGTCAGGCCAGGGTGAATGGAGCTTGCTCTCAGTGCCTTGTGGAGGGACAGAGGCAGTGTGTCTTCGTGACAAAGCTCCGGGGAAGTCTTGTGCTCTGGAACACCATGCCTGCTGCATTGTTTTGCTAAGTGTTGACAAATGGTGTGACTGCACACAGAAGGCTCAAAATGCTCAGTCATAGTAGTGGAAAATTCAGCCAGAGGAAAATTCAGCTCGCAGTGAGTCCAGGATTCATTGTGGAGGCGATGGATAAATGGCTGTAGACAGACTACGAGCAGAATGGTTGAATCACATCATATTGAGCAGGTAACAATTTGATTTCTTTAGCAGTCATGTATGGAAAGGAAAGATAACTGGATTTGTTGTGTGAGGATCAGAGCTTTGGGAGGTCATATGGAAGGGCTGGGGAGATGGCTCAGCTGCTCAAGGCACTTGCTTGCAAAGGCTGTGGACCTCATTTTGAGTCCCCAGCATTCTTGTCAAGCCAGACATAATGTGGCACAGACATCATCTGTGATCCCAACATGCCATGAGCTCCAAAGCTCATGCCAGCTAGACTGGCATTCTGCAGCAACAAGAGAAGAACACAGACACCTTGAGGTTGTCCTGTGACCTCCACACATTTTCAGTTACATGCACATGTGTTTATACACACACATACACAAATAAAATAAATGATTCTTGTTAAAAAGAAAGGTAATATTAAAAAGTATATATTTTTTATACTCTGTTAAGTTACAGGCACTGAATTCAGGGCTTTTGCATTTGATCTCATTAAATCTTCACAACCCCAGGCTCAGGTAGGGTTAGAGATTTGCCCTTAGCCATAGCCAGAATGTTCCCAACCAGATTATTTAAATGTCATTCAATTGATATTCATCCACCCACATTTGGTCATTCTCCCAAGGGAGCCACCTGAAGATGACATCATGAGAACCAGCCAGGAAGCTTGTCTTGTTCCAGAACTGGACCAGAGGCTCTGCAAGCTGCTCTTGCCCCTGGGGTGGGGCAAGCCAACAAACCGTGTCCTGAGCCTTTCTATACACACTAAAATTTTGGAGCCTCTGTTCTGAAAGGGCATGCAAGACGCTGGAAATAAAAGGAAGGGGGGTTATTTGGGGAAACAAAAGGGAAGAGCGGGAGCAGGGAGAGGGCACTGCTGGGCATAAAGGGCAAGTGAACATGTCAACATGAAAACCATCATTTGTATGCCACTTAAGACATTAGATGGCTCGCTGCGAGGGAGAAGTGATCAGCTCTTGTTTTGAGCATTCAGTCGGCTTCTGGCTCTGGTCTTGGCTGCCCGGCTCTGGGGCAGCCCTGGCGCTGCTTGAGGTTCGCTGTTCATTCTGCAGGAGGCGGCTGCTGACGCTCCCTGCTGCACCGTTTCTGTTTTGTCTACCTCTAAAGCAAAATGCTTTGGTGTCCATTCAAGAGAGGTGTCTGGTAACAGAATGAACATTCAGCTAGGGGCTCAGGAAAACCTTCATTGCCAGGACTTAACTCACCCAGACAGATCCCTCTCTAGCGGGTATCCTGCCCAGTCATGGGCGACTTCCTCCTCTAAGCCCAAGTCAATTGGCTGGGACACCAGGCACAGGTGATTTGCATATATAATGTGATATGTAACATATATAAGAATAGTTTACCGTTCTGTGGATTGTTTTATACTTAATTGATGGTATTTTTTGAAGTATTAAAGTTCTTTGCATCAAATCAAATTTGTCTATTGATATTTTTGATGTCAAATCAAACCATCAGTTGACAAGTTCTTGGCCATTGAGATTATATCCCTTTGTTTTTATATAAGGTTTTTATGGTGTTAGTTTTTACATATAGGTGTTTGATCTGTTTTGAGTTAACATTTGTAAATTTATGAGATAAATGTTTAACTTCATTGGTTTATATGTAATTTGCTGCCCCGACACCTTTTGTTGAAGCATGCTCTTTTCTCAGTGAATGGTCAACAATCAGTCAATCATAAATATATGTGTTCATTTCAGTAAGTTCATTGATCCATATGTCAATTCCTGTGACTGTATCATACTGTCTTGATTATTATTGCTTTTGAGTGAAGTTTGGTTATAAGGACATGTGAGCCCTTCCTTTTCTCTTTTATATTTGTTCTACCTACTCAGAACCACTTAAATTTCCACATGAATTTTAGTATCAGGTGTTCAATTTGCACAAAAAGATCAGCTTGGATTCTCACTGGGGTTCTATTAAATTTGTAGTTCAATTTTGGGAGTATCATCATCTTTTTTTAAAAAATATTTTATTTATTCATTTTTCAAGTAGAGAGATACAGAGAGAGAAAGAGAGAGAGAGAGAGAGAGAGAGAGAGAGAGAGAGAGAGAGAGAGAGAGAGAGAGAGAGAACAAACCAGGGTCACCACCTTGTGGGTCTGGCTTATGTGGGTACTGGGGAATTGAACCAGGGGCCTTAGGCACTGGTGGCAAGTGCCTTAACCGCTGAGCCATCTCTCCAGCCCTATCATCATCTTAAACATGCTACTCTTTCAATATGAGCATGGCATATTTTTCATTTATTTTGTTGTTTATTTTCTTTCAAAAATATTTACAGTTTTTAAAGTATTCTTAAATTAATTTTGGTAGTTTGTGTCCTCTTAGGAACTTGTCCATTAGTAATCCATGATTTGATTTATTAGTTGACAAATGTTCATAGCATTCCTTCGTGAGATTAATAGAAATGCCTCTTCTTTAGGTCCTATTTTAGTAATTTGATTATTTTCTATTTCTCGTTGATCTAAATAGTCAATTTTTTAATGCTTTGAAATAATCTGATCTTGGTTTCACTGATTTTCTGTATCTTTACATAATCTATCTTATTAGTTTTTGTTAAAATTCACTTATTGTCCTCTGAAAAAAAGTATCATCAAAATTAAGAAATAGACCCAAGTGTATGCATCTCATGTGGTCACCAGGCCCCAGATAAAATGTTAACCATTTGTAAGTGGAAGAACCAAGTTGGAATATTGTCCTCAATGAAGTGCAGACATCCACTAACAAATGATATACCTGTTACCCTTGTTTACATGCAATTTTAAGGGAGTTCAGAAACAAGGTGGACCTGTCTTGTTTCTTGATAAACTTGTCCAGCACACACCAATCAGAATCTGGCCAAAATAAATAGTTCAATATCTATTATTGATGAGAAATGGACATTTCAGTTGACTAAAAATTCACCAAAAGCCTTGTTCTTTAAAAATGCAGATTAAGGCCTGGGGAGATGGCTCAGCATTTAAGGCACTTGCCCAAAAATCCTAATGACCCAGTTTCCTTTCCCCAGTACCCACTTAAAGTCAGATGCACAAAGTGGCACATGTGTCTGGAGTTCTCAGCAGCAGGAGGCCCTGGCTTGCCTATTCCCTTCCCCTCTACTTGAAAATAAATTTAAAAATATATTTTAAAAAGTGCAGATTATTTTTAAAAATTAAGTGAAATCATCCTAACACAAATTTCCTATCTCAATCATATCTTACCTACTCTGCCATATTTTTAGAATCAAAGCTGGTAGGAAAATCCTCCATCTAAAATTTTTAAAATATGAACTAGCATTCTATTTGCAAAGGTTAACGCCTCACTTGACTTCATACCAACTTGGATAATGTTCCTTCTGTCTGCAACAAGTATGATTTGGGTTGGTTGTTTTTGGCATAAATAATCACGAAATTAAAATGGTTGCCAGTGAGTCAGGGCCAGATATCTCTGAGTCAATCCTTTTTTTTTTTTTGACAGAATTATACAGAACTTCTCAGTTTAGTCAGAAGTATTTGGAGTCAAATCATGCTTACAGAAGGTTCCTTTTTTGATTTCCATGCCGCCTGCCTCCTAACCTAGTTCAAATGGGCCAGGACTCCATTACAGATGCCAAGCAGTCTTTGGAAATAAACAATATGGCTGGATTATGGGTTTGTACACATGCAGCAGCCTTTGTGTGATATATCTAGTTAGACATATGTAATTAAATAGATGTTTCAAGAAGGGAGAAAAATATTTGGCTGTGCTCAAAATGACTAAATGTTATTATCCAGGGAAAGGAAATTCAACTTCGTTCACGGTCTAACTTTAGTGTGCATATCTGTTGCCTGTTTCATCATTGTCTAGAAAGTTTTTTTTCATGTCTTTAAAAAAAACTATTATCCCAAAATATATATCAATATATATTATTTAATGTGGTGTTTCATGTTCAGATGGGTTTGGAAAATTCTGGTTTGACAGAATCCAAAGTGTTTAAAATGTTGGTATCCCCATTTCCCTCTTCCCTGTCCCCAGTCAGCTGGGTACCCTCCTCAGTGGGCATATTGGATCAGTCCATGGGCTAGGGGGTTATGGATAGCACAGGAGGCAGCCAGGTTCCCTCCCTTTGTGTGTTGTTGCTGAGGGGGGGCAATGTCTCTGGATATTCTCCTCCACCATGGCTCTTACAATCTTTCTGCCCCTCTTCCACTCAGTTCCATGAGGGGTTTTTAAGTGAGGATGTTGTTTTATATTTTAGAACCTACCCTAAAGGTGAATTGTTCATTGGTGCCTGTTAAGAGTGGCATCTTCATTGAGATGCTATACGTTACCTTCAATTAATTTTTATTCCCAAGTCACTTTAGGACTACTAAAAAGAAAAGAGAAAGTGTCTCAGATAAGATGACTATTTTTGGTTCACACTACATCTGCCTTCCTTCTTTCCTTCTTTTCTTCTTTCCTTCTTTCTTTCCTTCCTTCCTTCCTTCCTTCCTTCCTTCCTTCCTTCCTTCCTTCCTTCCTTCCTTCCTTCCTTCCTTCCTTCCTTCCTTCCTTCCTTC